>JAHWXV010012894.1:0-10058 GCA_024586415.1 Phrixothrix hirtus | reverse complement strand
AACTATTACAAAATATAATTTATTTATTAAACTTTACAATACAACTATAACTTATGAATTACAAGTACGACTATTCTAAACTGCAAGTATATTCTGATCTGAACCTAAATTGAATTAACGTATCTATTTATAACAAAAGAAGTGCTTAGTTAACATAGATAAAATATTGTCTGTTCTACACTTTAACGGTCACATAACTTACATATTTACAAATTTAAAATTTTCAAAACGAATTGAAATACTTACTAATAAACTGATGAAATGTTATCTATTCCTATTTTTATTGTTGACATTGAAATTATAACCTATAATTCGAAAGTCAACTTTAGAATTAGGAAAACAATAATAATAGTTACTGATGAAACGTTATTTCTATATTCTTACCTTTGACGTTTGAGAACGTCCGCAAGCGACACGCTTACAATTTCTATTAATGTTTGACATTAAGCGCAACATGAATCTCCTACCAAATAGCAAATAATACAGAATGAATATGGATTTGTTTTTTTTTGTGGCTGAGGGATCGAAATGCAGAATTTCTCTTGGCCCTCTTGGACTAGGACTGTTATATGGCGGTTACGCCACGCTTACTAGAATTTTACCGAATCTGGAGGAGTTCCACCGCCAGTAGGGATTTTTAACGTACCAAACATCACAATGCCATAGGACCTACGATTTTCCTTCCTTATCTGAGAAGAAGGCAGGCTGTTTAAGTTTTTCTCCGTTGAAAAATTTACCGACCTCAATCGGGTTTGAACCCGCGTCCCTTGGGTGTAGAAGCAAACATGCTAACCACTATACTAGTTGGGGTAATAATATTAAACACTCCTTCCTTACGCGATTTATTAAAAGGCTAAATGTTTACTAGTACACGTTGCAATAACATGTAACATGAGCAAGACTGGAATAAACATGCCTGATTTCGTCACAAATTAGTATAAACTTTCTGATTATAAATATTGCAAATCAGAAGTTCTTAAAACGTTTTTAAAACTTTCTAAGTTCGATTGTGCCCAAATTAAAGGTCTTTAAATTTTTTTATTTTCTTTGGTGAACGTATGAGGGGTAAAGAACATGTGGTAAAAATTTCTATAATCATTTCATAGTTGTATAACACCGTTGCGTGACGTCACCACATAACATTTTTCTAAGCTTAAAATAGTATAATTATTTTAATTTGTATTATCAGATTTTTAATAGAAACCTCTAGAAATTGCACTTTCAAAAATAAATAGTTTTGCCAATTATAGACTAGGTAAATTCTTTATTCCCACTTTTATATAGTTATAATGCCATACTTGAAATTCTTATAAAAGGTGTATTGATTTTACAATAGAAAATTTCTCTGAATACTAGAATGTGCTGCTTAGACTTCATGTGTGGTCATTTATTTTTGAATATCATTTCGAGTTTTGATTTTACGATTTATTACGCTCGACCTATCAAATTTAGTACATTAAACTAAAAAAATTATAATTCGCAAAATTAATAAATAAAGCACAATAGAAAGTGAGCCTATAGCCATATTGATTTATTGAAAACGATGTTTTTTAATGTTTGTTGTCTACCAATTGTTAAAACTTGCTAGTACATTTTGGCTTGTACAAAATACTGCCATTTATCATTAACTAATTGTGTATAGGATCATATATTTTCCATTTAAATCGTGAAAAAACTAATCTTTAAATTATGAATATGTACGTCTTTATTAAATTGGGCGCAGTTAACATCAGTGGTACAACAAAATTGTATGTGTATTATTTATTCAACCTAAAATTTTGTAGCAATCTGCCAAATAACCATCATATAAAGTTCTTGTAAAGTTATGTGTGATAATTTACAGGTATTTTATAGTCCAACATGTTACGAATAAACTTCATTCAGAACACATTGGTGTTATAACTTCAGAAACTATAATATGAAGTCAGTTTACTATTCAAAAACTGAAACTGTGATACTAACTTTTAGGGTATTCTAATTGGGAACTACTGTTCAATATTAGCTTAAAAAACACTCCGCGATTTTATATGAATGATACTCTTTAAGCTGTTACTCTTTAGTTAAAAGAACCTTTTTACTACTCTGTTCATCAAACTAATCTATTGCTTTTAGTAGTTACTTCAAAATTCAGCAACTTCAAGACTTAAACAACATTGGGTTTGCTTCAAGTTTCAAAATACTATTACTCAAATTCGATAGGGCGCAGTATACTCACTTTCGATTATGCTGGCCATATACTTAATTTGAAATTTAATAACATAATTATGTTTCACCCTAGCTCTTTTTGTTACAGATACAAAAGAAATATGTCCCCTCACTATAAACTTATATATTTTAATGCCCGTGGACGTGCAGAACATATCCGTTTGATTTTCGCATACTCTGGAATCGATTATGAGGACTACAGAGTGCCGAAGGAGAAATGGCCCGAATATAAAAAGAGTAAGTAACTAATAAACAAGAAACAATAATTTAAATGTGAAATTGCTATGTTTAGAAACCCCTTTCGGAATGCTTCCAATATTGGAAATTGATGGAAAGGTGGTAGCTCAAAGCAATGCTATCAGTCGATTTCTGGCGAAACAATACGGACTGACTGGAAAGGACGAGTGGGAAGCTCTACAATGTGACGTTTTAGTAGATACACTTGGAGATCTTAAACAAGGTGAGATAAAGTAATACCACTATTTATGTGTCCATTCTATAACTCTGTTAACGTTTTCTGCATAGCTGCCATTATTACGTTGATATTAAGCCTGAAAGTAATAGACCAAAGAACTTATTCACTTTATTAGATTTAATGAAAGAATAATAACGGCCTTTCTATTTAATAAAATAAAAACATTAATTCAAAACTTAAATGAACATGAAATAAAACAGATGCCTTTAATATCAAATTACCAAATCATTCCAAGGTCTAAAAATGAAAATGAAATATATTTAGCTGCAATATTTAAAACATTCACTTGTTGAGTTAATTTGAAAAATAAGCAGGATCTAAAAGTGCCATTAAAATTTTATCGGATTTTTGCCATTTCCCTTTTATGCTAATAACTGGCTTCACTGAAGTGGAAAATGTTTCTCTAATACGCCTATTGAAGAATGGAGTGTTACTCCTTTATTGCTTTAAGTTTGAAAGTCATGCCAAAGTATTGACATAAAGCGTCAAAAATATATATAGCATTGGCACCGTCTAAATCACTAACTTCAATAAACTTTGAAAAGTTTGACGCATATCGTTGAATTAGCATTTTATAGCAGTTATAATTAAAACGTGGAAATGTGCGTAATTCACAACTTTTTTATATTATGCATTTATGAAATTGTAATCATTCGTATATGGAGTTCCCGTTGAACTATTTCATTAGGATGGAAACCCTTGAATATCATGTATATGAATATAAAAGTGCAAAAACTGTATTTTATAAACGCACTTTGATACACTTACGACCCAGTGCACAAAGGCCAATTAAATATTTGATTTCAATTAAACCTATCAACCAATCGGCTTGCAAGGCTAAACATTGCTATCACAATTAGATTTTGAGTGTAGAACTTGATTGCCAATTAAGTAATTAATTGTGATTAAATATTTAGTTGGAGTGTTTAAACGTTAGTTAAACCTTTAATTACAATTAAATATTTTAATTGAAAATTAAAGGTATACTAGCCGAATAAACTAACTTGTAAATAGGTTTAATTATAGTTTGCAATCGGGCTTATCGTTTAATAAGGCAAAACTTTTTTAAAAATTAAGAAAATGTCGATAAGTGCGTATAATTTACTTTGTAGTGTCTTTGTGTAACAACCGTTTACTTTTCGACAATCTTTGATTGCTAGAAAGTTAAATTTTGGTTACCGATGTTAGGTTACTTAGATACTCTACACTTAATGAGTACACTAATGAGTATATATAGGAAAAAATATGAAAAATAATGTCTATTTAGATGAATACCTTATGTGGTAGAATACTTCGTTTGTTATTGTGGTTGAAGGTTCCGGGTGCGGAATTTCCCTTGGCCCTCTTGGACTGGAACTATTATATAGTTATTTCGCCATCCCTACTAGAATTTTGCCGAATCTGGAGGAGTTCCACCGCCGTACAATTTTTTAATGGGCCAAACATCACATTGACACGGAACCTACGATTTTACTTCTTTATCCGAGAAGATGACACGTTTCTTAAATTTTTCTCGGCTAAAAAATTCATCAACCTCAATCGGATTTGAACCCCCGTCCCTTGTGCGTAGAGGCTAACATGCTAGCCATTACACCAGTCGATACCGGCGTGGTAGCATACCACCTAACAATGTTGAAAAAACATTGGGAAATATTTGAAAAGGACCATCGAATGATGAAAGAATGACGTCAGCCAACGCATAATTATTTCACAGGATGATTCTAAAAAGATGTAGAAGGTACATATATACAAACAAAATATTTCATATTCAAATCCAGGGGTATAGGGAACATAGAAGAAACAAAGAAATCCCAAGAAGAGGAGATAAGATTAGACGTAGCAAATTACGAGCTTCGCGCAATAATTACGACAATATAGAACAAAATATAAGACCACCCAGAAAAACCACTGTAGAATTTCAGGCTCCACCAACGCGCACTCCAACAACAATGGGATACAATAGCGCAAGCAAACATAAACTATAAGAAGGCGTCCGGAAAATAAGAAAACAGAAAGAAATTGATTAATTCAAAGGATCTGATTGCCACGCTAAATAACACATTAGAATAACTAAAGGTTACCACATTTAATGGGAAGTACAACGAATTGGTCACATTCTATGAATTTTGCAATGAATTAATCCATAAAAATGGAAGTATTTCAAATATACAAAAAGTAAATGGTAATATTTAAGAACATATTTAAAGGGGAACCAAACACCTTAATTCATCCCTTTACAAACATCATAGATAAATTGTGAAGACGCACGAAAAACACTAATCAACCATTATACCAATAAGCGAACAAAATTTTCCAAGCTACTAAATAACATATTAGGTGCCTGCATCAAATCATAAATCAGTACATCCGCTAAAAATCATATATGATGCAATAAGCGAATATGTTCAAGCGATTCAAAACCTAACTTGGACGTAAAAGAATATGAGGTCATAATACATCACAAAAATTAAAGAATCGAATATTCAGACAATAGGGTTACATGAGTAATTGTTAGAATCACCGTAACAAATTCAAAGCCAAGCAATGCCTAAATTACGGCTCCAATCCCTGATAGCAACCATGATAGAATAACGCTGCATGCTGTAAAAAGATCACAACGTCACCACACATCTAAAATTCTGAACATCAACGAAAGGATTTCAGTAATGCGAAACAAGTAACTTATCAGCTCTCCATTGCATAACAAGTGCAACCAGTGTGGACGAAGTTATCATATACTGTTGCAAATGAACAACATAAGTAATTATAGAGCAAGAAATTCAGCCCAAGTGCAACACAAGAATGGATCAGTCAGGAAGATATTCAAAAGTACGTACAATCAATCGTTTAATACAGCGTGTACGAAACCCAACAGTCCAAATAACCAAAACAGCATTAAAGCAGTACATAGAAACTCAGCAGCGATTAATCGCACTCAACAAAGCAAAGAGATGTTACTACCCACCGCGCTAATTAGGACAACATATCAAGACGGAAAAACAGTATACCTAAAAGATCTTATCAATCCAGGATCACAAGCAACACTGATAATAGAAAGAATGGTGAAAGTAATATGATCCCCAAGGGAAGCGATACTCCCTTAAGACTCCACCCTGGACTGTAGCCATAAAAATGTGGCTGAGTATAAAATCCAGGTTCGAGAGTGGATATCAGTTAACAACAAAGACCTTGGTATTTTCTAAACTAGCGCCACCTCTGACATCAATAAAGGTCGATGAAGAGCATACTGAAGAATGGGGCAATATACAATTGGCAGACCCCACATACAACATACCAGGAGTCGTTGGTATGATTCTGGGGACGAAACCATACTCTCAAATAGCCAGTCATGTGAACTGCAATAGAAAAACTGGACTTGTGGCGTAACATACTGCATTGAGATGGATATTGTCAATAAGGAAAATGTAAGAATTCACAAGAACATTAACATTAGCATTGCAAAATAACAAAATAACACGCTTTTGAGAATTAGGAGAGAATCGCATAATATAAGAAGAGCAACCGTGTAATGCCCCAACTGGACATGTTCAGACAGAATATGCTTTAAGCTTTATCGCAATATTGTAGGTGAATCAAGAGCCAAAATCATAGTAAAGCTGTTGCAAATAGAGGAATGATTTGTAAAAGACAAACAATTTGAGGAAAAATACAGAGTGGTTCTCAAGGAATACGAAAAGCTAGGTCACATGAGGGAAATGGGAAATTTACATCAAACTAAAGCAAATTATTATATACCGCATCAGAAATCCAGTTCAACATCCAATTTCACATAGTCTTTAATTCATCAAGCACAACAAGTAATGGAATAAGTCTTAGCCATTTAATGCATTCAGAACACAGACTACAGCAAGAGTTATTCGGAATCCTACTACAATGGAGGAATATGGTATTGAATTCACAGAGACAAATAACTGTATCATAAAATTTTTATAATGGAGGAAGGCCGTTCTTCTGACGAGAACGTAAGCAACAACCAATAAAGGAATATGAACTAAAACAGTGATATACGGATAAATACCAGCACCGTACCTAACCATTAAATCTCTAGTAAGCGAACATGGGGGTACTGGTTATTAATATACTACTTCACTTGAAATCTGGTAGAGGGGCATCTGTATCTTCAAATTATTATAAACTGAATGGTATATATTTTTCATAGCCATGGTAAATCATATCACTATGTGTGTCATAATTATTATTATTTTACTGGACGGGAGAGAGTTAAATCATTTTTAATATTTTAAAGAAATTTCAATGTTACTGGTAAAGGAAACTGGAAAATGTTTTCAGCATTTGCTTCATCTTGCATGTTTAAAGATATACATACATATTTAACGACTTCTTATTTCAGTTGTTAACATTTCTATTATTTCAGATGTTGGAAGTCTGGCATTGCATGCATAATTTCTATCGTACGCTCATCCTAAGTATGATTTAACTAAGTTCTACAACTTCGAATTATCGTCGGCTATATAACTGTAACTCTATGACTGAATCCTGCATAGTTACGAGGTTTATGATACTAGAACTATAAAACCTAGGACACTTAGTAAATTTTTAACTTTCAACAGTTTTACAAATACATCTGATTCTTTAAGGGTAATCTGGAAATAAGTGTAGTACGCTTGTGTTTGTTGTTTTCGTTTAGGTCGATACTATGGAACGCCACTGGTGAAGAATTATATTAAGTACTTCTTTATTTCTTTGTTGTTTGTTATCAGTAATAGAAAAAGCACTATATGCAACTCGGCTACGCCTCATTCCGAAATCCTCATACTCTTGTTGAAATAATTTTTGCGCACTGCTTTTCCTTTGTAATGTATTAATTCCGTTAAGTACGTTTGCTACCAGTAGGTGGTTCTCTGTCGCATATAGAGTTACTTTTGCTACTTAATTTCTGTATATGTACTTTTATTTCGGCTTTTAAATTAATCATGTGACAGCTTGAATGAAAATTTAAAATATTTTTAGGTTAAGCCATTATCTTTTGTTTAGTAACCCCTTGCTTCACTGGTTCAATATAAGATAAAGAAAGATAGCTTTTGATTTGGCGCATTATTTCGACTATAGTACAACGCGCATATGCGCAAATATAAATATACGAGGTACGACAATTAAGTAATGACGCTGATTTTTTTTGCAAGATGTGGTAACCCTACAGCTTGCGCAGGCGCTCTATCTTTGACCTTGATGTCTAAGCTACTTCTAGTCCAAGCGGCACATTTATGCGGACGCTCACTCATAAGTTGTGCTGTAATAAGGGAACACGTGTTTTTGTCTCTCGTTACAGAAATGGAATCGCGAAATATTGCGCAACGGTATCTCATTTCTTTTTGTGTTAAATTGGGCGAGAATGCGACAACTTACGGTAAGCTTCACAAGGCTTTTGGAAATGAGGTTATGTCAAAAGCTTAGGTTTTTCGTTGGCATAAAATGTTTTGTGAAGGCAGCACGAATGTTGAAGATGAAAACCGCAGTGGACGACCATCAACCTCACGGACTGATGTCAACATGGACAGGGTGCGTGAAATCGAACGATCTCGTTGAAGATTACCCGTTAAAATGATGGCACAAGAACTCAACATCAATTGGGAACTATTCGTCAAATATCAACTCAAAATCTGGGTATGAAAACAATTTGTGCAAATGCGGACCCCAAAAATTCACAGACCAACAGCGGGAAACACGGAAAAATGTAACAGTCGATTTGTTAGAGCAAGTGGAAATCAATTCAGATTCATTGAGCCGTGTTATCACTGGTGATGAGAGTTGGTTCTACTAGTACGATCCAGAAACAAAACGTCAAAGTTTGCAATGGTATTCAAAAGGATCACCCAGACCAAAAAAAGCTCGCATGTCAAAATCATAAGTGAAATGCATGCTTGTGCGCTTCTTAGATTCCAAGGGCATTGTTCATAATGAGTGGGTGCCTCCTGGTCAAACCATTAACTAATATTTCTATAAAGAAATTGTAGAAAGGCTTAGAAAACGAGTTCTACGTGTCCGTGCAAAGTTTGCTGATAATTGGATTCTTCATCACGATAATTAGCCATCCCATATTGCACCGTCTGTGTGGAAATTTTTAACCTCGAAACGCATTCCAGCACTACCATAGCCACCGTGCAACTTTTTTTTACTTCCAAGAGTCAAAATGGTGGTCAAGGGACTCCATTTTCAAACAACAGAAGATGTCCAAAAAGCTGTGACAAGGGCCTTGGATGACATTCCAAAAGAAGAGTTCCAGAAATGTTACCAGCAGTAGCAGAAGCGGTGGAGTAAGTGTGTGCAAGAATAAGGGAACTACTTTGAAGGATATTACACTAAAGATGACTAAAAACATTAGCGATATTGTTTTCACGTCAGTCTCATTACTTAATTGTCGCACCTCGTATACTAAAAAAGCCGTACCCGTTGATTTACCAAAGCGCATTTCGTATGTTGTCATTATATTTTTAAGATAATTTGCACCAACGTTATTTAAATTTACATTTGGCTCAATTAATGTTAAGTTTTGCATAGTCCGTTACGTGTTCGATCTGAAACTTTTACTTTTATAACGTGCCTTGCTTATATTATTATATTTTCTACGAATACAAAATGATTTAAAATTACAATTTAAAAACACCTTTAATAATCTACTTTTACTAAAGCATCATAAATAAATATAATATAAAAAAAAGGAAATAATTTTTACTTAAAAATTCAAACTTTGTGGTTCTAGATAACATCTATCGACATCAATTAACATTAGTCGATAAATAAGAGTAAGTACCTATACTATTCTATCTAATGACTAGAATGATGATTAAAATTCAAGGTCATAATTTGCATGATAAAATAAACCAACAGCGCACTAAACTTACTGTTTTAGCAAAATAGATTTATTGGATCTTTTGGTAGCTGAACTGTGACTGATTTCTCAGGGTTCCCAGTTCTGTAGCTTTCTAACTTTCGGATATCAACAAATTACCGGAAAATTTACGGTAATCAAATTTAAAATAGTGAACAAACGGAAAATATCGTACTTACATTAGTGGGGGTGTTCAAGTCATTTATTGTTGGACTTTATGATTTGTTAAATGAATTAACCACTTTCTTAACATGTCAATGTTTCTAAAAATATTTCTTTTAGGACTTGAAATTATTTAACTAAACGTTTCACGCACTGTGGTTGTTTCCATGCTAGTCACTTTTAATTGCCATTATTATCTTTATTAATTAGCGGAAATGTGTCACTGCTTTTCATATATACTTATGAGTAGGGGGCGGAATATATGCAAAGTGCATATATATGCATTTTTTGCATATTTTGTAAATTTTATAATGAAATGCATATTTTTCCCAAATTATTATTTTA
>JAHWXV010012891.1:0-27098 GCA_024586415.1 Phrixothrix hirtus | reverse complement strand
TACGTAGATAATATAATTCGTCAAGCATATTGATGTTACTGACTTTAGATAATTTACAAAAAGAACTAGCGAGAGCTGACAATAGATGTTACTTAATTTATACCAAAAACCTAGCGAGAGCTGACAAGCCGTCATTAATCTTTTGCCGCGATCTGAAATAAAATTAGGGCAGGAAGAGAGTCTTGCGATAGCTTTCGAAGAAACAACATGGCCCAATTCTAAGGGAAGCTTATAAATATCAGATAGGTTCCGCGATTGAAAAATAAAATTAATTTGTAAATTGTTTATTGTAAATCAATGTTTGATTTCAACGATCCCATAGCGGAAGACTATATGGACTAAGTATTATACCGACAAAAATTTATTTTTAATGATAGAACCTTCAGTCACCCTACCTGTACCATAACGGATCTAGGTTATGAGAACTGTTTCCATAATCGGCAGTACCTAATGTGACGCCACTTTAATATCCATGTAAGTCACTTCTATTTATTTCGCCTTTTTATCGGCGCTGCCGAATTTTCAATCCATCTAATGGAGTTTCAATGAAACTTCAATTAAAGTTATCCAATTATGTACCACGATAAACTACGATATCGCAAAATTTCACAGAAATTCATTCAAATGCATAAGGGGGCTTAGATAGCGCGAATTGTACACGAACTTATTTAAGACATATAGTTGTGATTACCGTAATTCACTGGCGTAGGTTTAAATGTTTAAATCGGTTGATTCAAATTTTTTGAGTTGTACTTCCTGTATATTTTTTGGCTGATTTCATTGCATTATACCGATCTTTATTCTACTAATCTGTATTATTTGAGTGTTAGTCTTAAGTTACTTTTATTTGTAGCTACCAGGTGAAACACTTTGTAATTTGAAGATTTCAGCTATTTATTACATGGCCAGTCGCGTAGCCAAATGAGTTTTACAACCTACGGAACTCCAATATCCCGAGTTATTTCGAACTCTCGCCTCCACCCCAAACTTTCGCATAGTGATCTATTAAATTATAGGCAAGTGGAGTGGCCCTGTTTTGATTTTTGCTATCAACGCCTGAAAACTTACTTAAAACCTAATTTATTAGGTACGCTTGACTCACACCTCCTGCTTAGCCATCCGGGCAGACCTGTAAGCTCCACGTTAGTGACAATACCCCCTCAGAATGATCGTATGACGTTTCGTTCCGTTATACATGTACCTTAAGGAATTATTATTTTTAAGCACCTCATAACAACCTACAGAATCAAAATTTCTCAAAATGTGTCCAAATGCGCTTTTAAGATAGGAAATGATGAGAAAAGTCCTACGTAAACATACTTCTTTATACAGCTGCTGAAATGAAAGTGTGTGCTTTTATTGTAAATAAATAAGAGAACTGTAATGTATAACAGCAGAATTGTAACAGCAATAATTGTAAAATGTAAGTACAACGTATATCATGGAATAATTGTAAATTGCAAATGCCATGATAATTAAAATACTACCGGGTGGCAAAAAAAGTCTGGAATACTGTAAATAACTCAAAAACGGTTTTGTTAATTTTTACGAATAATTGATGGTCGATACAGTAAAAAATTCTAAATCTAGGGAAAGAACTTTCGTTCACTTAGTTATACAGAGTAAGTACCAAGCATGGTCAACTTTGTATTTTTAAATGGAGCACCTTGTATATTTCTATGGACGTTGATAGATTTCTTTAGGATACATTCAACAATAACGGTTCATTATGTCTATCTGTCGAAATTACATATTTATTGCAAATTAATGTTTTTATTCAAAAATTTACTTGGCCATGGTAATCTAATGACATTAAAAAAACAAACCAGATTATTTTAAGAGCGCCAATTGTACTAGATTTTTTCTTGGACGCATTTTTAAAACGTTTTGAGGATAAAATTGTAGCTTTAAGCGAAAAAAAGAATTCAGATTTTAATGATGGTCGGAATGGTGAACGTAAAAGAACGCCGGAGAAGGTATGCAATTTATTTAATCAACTTTATCCAAATCGACCTGGTGAAAAAGTTTAACGCAACTGGTAGTGTTAAAGACCGACTAAAATCTGGACGACTAAAGATAGAAACTGATGGTGATAAAGTCCTAAATATTTTAATTGATGTGCAGGAAAATCCCCAGCAATTGTCTAGACAGTTAGCGTTAAACCACGATATCTACCATTAGTCAGTGAAAAATTTATTTAAAAGTGAGAAAATTCGTCCCTATAAAGTTCAGTTAGTACAGGAACCTTCCTAAGACAACTTCGATCGAAGATCAGAATTTTGCGAACGTCTTATGGAGAAATGTAATGTTAATCTTGATTTTGCCAACAATATGCTGTTTTAGAACGAAGCCACTTTTTCGTTACATGGTTTTGTCAACAAATGTAATTGTAGGTACTGGTCTGCAGTTAATCTACGATGGATGGAAGAAGCTCACACTCAATGGCCACAAAAATTGAATGCTTGAGCAGGCATTATTGGCCAGATGTAATTGGTCCCTTTTTTATAGATGGAAATCTTACATCAGAAATTTATTTAGATTTGCTTGAGCAACATGTTTTGCCTAATTTGGAAGCTCTTTATGGTGACAAGGGAAGTGTCTGGTTTCAACAAGATGGTGCACCAGCACATTTCGGTTTCCAGGTTCGACAATATTTAAACCAAACGTTCCCGAATCAGTGGATAGGTCGTAGGGGTGAAATTTAGTGGCCTGCCAGGTCACCCGACCTGACCCCCTTAGATTTTTTTATGGTGCCATATAAAAAATAAAGTGTATAAGAACAAACCGATGAATACTGAAGATCTAAAAGCTCGTATTACAGCTAACATTCAGGGAATTCGCCAAGATGTCATCAGAAATACGATTCAAGGATTCCTAGAGAGGCTTGCTCATTGTTTAGCCAACAATGTGTTTTCTTCATTTTTTTTTACCAAACATCTTAAGAAACATATCGCCTACAGATTTCGTCGCGTGATGAACGTTTGTCATAATATTGTTTGTAAGCGCATCTTAATATTTTAGGATAATCCAAAATAAATTGTTTAGAGACACCTAGTATATCGGTACATATTATTAAAGCTGTACCCTTAATTGATCACACTTGGACAATATCTGATATTCCTAATTATAAGTATTCCTAGCTAAAATAATTATTTAAATCTTCCCTTGTGTGATAATAAATTCAATTTAAACACAATGCAACAAAGCGCAATATATTTTCGTCATCAGCAAATTCATACACGGGCTAACCTGGAACGAGTAACGAACGTCACTCCTCCCCATTTTCCTTTGCATCATCTAAAAGTAAGATTCAAGAAGACAGTACTAAGCTAAACACGATAAGAGAAGCGAGTTCTCCAGTTTTCTCCGCGAGCGCAAGTGCACTTAAAGCAGGTCCGCGTCCTGGTTCAAATTTAAGTTAATGGATGAAGAGCAACCCCACTGCTAACGTTCTAGTATAATAGTGAATTAAAGGTAATTCGTTATTCAACGTCTTCTGGCGGATTTCACTGGAGTCAACCTCATCCTTCACCCGTGTCCTGCAAGGACTGGGACGTGTTCGTGATGTACATTCAGTGTACGATACTACCTAGACCCATGGCGTTCGGGCTCACTGCGTCTGGAAACTTCCGCATTTTGCCTTTATGTAAATGACGCTTTCAATATAAACTTATGGCCGAATAGTGATATAACAAGGCTCCCTATTTGCACTAATTGAAATTCTGCTGGAACTTTAAGTTCGATCACTTAAAAAAAAGAGGCGATTGAGTTACCATTATAAATAAAAGACTAAATTTGCGCTAGTGCGGGATTGTTTAAATTATTGGTGCCCTTAAGGCCAATTTTTATTATCTAATTTAGGATTATTTATAAATTTCAGAAACAAGGGATCCCCGAATGTAGTTTTTTTTTATAGAGTTATCGATTGCTTATTCTGGTGAAGAGATTTATGTAAATTGTAGAAACTATATTATATATTTGTCCTCTTTTCATTATACGAAATATTTAACTAACGCATTTCTTCTTATTTTCTTATGAATGGTCTAGTAGTGTAATGACCAAATACCTTCTTTCGGGTATTAGTTAGAAGTAAGTAAATAACGTATTTCAGACTGTACGTCCTATTTTTTAACCTGATCGAAGGAGGAATCCAATGGCATACCCGAAATAATTCGATAATAAGTAAATACCATTTTGAAATTCGCCCTATAGGGTAGGAACACGGTTTCTTTGTTATCCCGTTCCGAAACAGCTGACCTTTATACTGCGTTAAAACAAAGTGTCGCCTTAATCACGACTGCTTCACCGATTTTTGACTTTAGCAATTCATTCCTGCATTTTAGCTCAATTTTATAACCAACGTAGGGCCCCCTTTCTCCACTGTGGTAGCCGTAGCAACCTAGCTGATTCAGGGAAATTAACATTCTTGCCAGCCTCTGAGGCGCAAGGACGTTCCAGCTCGTTATATATTACTTGGATATCGTGTTATTGTAAGATTTCGAAAGGCCCAAAATATAAAAATATTTACTTATTCCTTTACTATCAACACTAATGTTTACTATAAAGACATTTCGTCCACACGTTTTGTTCAGTGATTTTATGCAATTATGAAAATAAAACATAAGTGATGATTTCTCGCTATATTACAAGGAGAATTTGTAACTACCTAGCCTTAAAAAACATGGGGATAAATTATAATTTTATTTTTCAATAATGCAATACTTTAGAAGATTCCTTACAGCTTTGTCAGTCCGGAATGGTGAGTGTTTAGCAGAAAAAAACATTATTCTCATAAACAATGTTTAGATTTTCTTTAATGCCAGCTCTGCACACTGAGCAGTACTTTGACCGAAACAATTGCCGCAATATTTGTCTACAAATATGGTATTCATACATTGATAAATATAGAACTGCTTACTAGAACCTTGAAACTCATAGACATGACTTTTGGGCGCGTCAATTTGTCATTTAACTAGTGTAACACTAACAACAAATCAGAGGAAAACATCCGTACTCTACAGATGCTACACATTTACTTGCACCAACGTATGGACGGAAATTTTTGATTCGCCCAAACACGTCCAAAACACTTCCGTTTCAGTTAGTGTTGGCCTAGGTTTGCTAGACAGCGTCTAAAGTGTGAAGTCGGTGATCAATTACAGCGATAAGGGAGGTTTCCTGAACTCCACGAAACTGCGATCATCGATTAGTTCGTAGACTTTTCGAGCCTGGGTTCATAGAATAGCTCTGTGTTTTGAACAAAATTGTGAAACCGCCTGCCGTGTATATCAAATTTAAAATATGTAACTGTTTCTTTATACACTTATTTAGTGACAATAAAGTCTTGCTTTACATAGATAGATTGAATTTATGAGATTCTTTTGATATTCCAAAATATTGATTCCATTAGATTTTCCCAAGAAGTTGTGTCCTTCACGTGTGCATTGCGGTTTCTTTTTTTTATTAACCTTGTTTTTGCAAATTGAGGGATATAATCCCTATACTTGAGAGCTTAACAGCCCCTCTTTGATTAAGTGGTCGTGAGAGAGGAGATTAGCACTTAGGCCTAGGGCTAAAGGACTTATTCCTTGCCTCTAGCTTTGGTTGTCGGATTGTGGTGGTGGAGGGAAATGCGCTTTTTGGGGTCCCTCAGTCGAGAATTAACTCTTCAGTTTGCTTGTAAGTTCGCTAATTAGGTTTGGTAGGAGTTTAATGATTATTTTGCTAATTTTTCGTCTATGGAATCTTCATGCTGCTTATAGCTTCTTTTGGGTTGTATTTGACGCCATCGTAGTAGGACTCGTTTGTACGAGACTTTTCTTTATGGAATTTTTTAGCTTTTATCGAATCTGAGTTTCTTGGGCATGACCTGGCGTTAGCGGTGTGTGACCCATCGCAATTGGAGCTTTTTGCGGGGGTTTCTCTTGACTTGGGACACTCGTAGGTCGGATGGTTTTCCGCGCACTTCACGCATCTAAAAGATGCCGTACACCTGTATGACACGTGATCGAATAACCGGCAACGGTAACATTGGGCTGTTCTTGTTGCCCTTCTTTTGGGTTCCGTTGTAACTTTAATGTTAAATATCTAATATAGCTTAAAGAGCTCTTAACGGGATTTGTCGGTATTTGTCATTATTAGTGGCAGTATTCTTCCATTTCTGTGAAACCTTTTGAGGAAGTTTAGTTTTTATCCCCTTTCCAGAACTCTACTTCGATTTCTTTGGAATCTATCTCCTCCAGGATCCCTCAACTACGATTTTCAGTTCCTTCTCCTCTGGGAGTTGATAGTGGTGGAACGGGATCTTATTGTCTTCAACAACTTGTCTTAAAAATCGGAAATCGTCGGTGTTTTCTGTGAACAATTTAATGCCTTCATAGTTATTTATCGCTTTTTTTCAGGATGACGTTGTTTGTTGTTGACTTCTTTGATTGTATTGTACTCCGACTTATTCCGTAGCACAATCGGCAGAGATGCTCTGGGTTTGTTTGTCGTCTGGATTGGTACTTGAGAATCCGCTTGGCTTTGCTCAGGCCAATGCAGTCGCTTAAGAGGTGGGTATTCTTCCCCGGAGTCCGCTTGGGCGTGTTCATGGACCCCTGTTGTCTCTTCCTTAGTGCCTGTAATCTCCATTTGGGTTTCTTGCATTTTTACTTTTCTTCGTTAGCTTGGCTTGGCCTAGGGATTCCCTTTTTCTAGCATCGTTTTCCTTTTCTATTTCGATCATTTTACCTAGTGCCTTCTCTTTCGCGATCTTAGCCGTTTCTAGTTGCTCACTTGTTCTTTTTATGTTCTCATTTGCTTTACTCATAACCTCCTTATATGATTTCATTTCGATTATTATTTTGTGCATCCGTTCGTTGAGCAATTTTGTCGTTTCCGTGTTTTTATTGCACGTTAACTTGGGGACGTTTGTATAGGTTTCTCACTACTTATTAACTAATTAGCCTAAATTTCAGATTTTACTTACTTCACTAGTTTATTTCTGTCTTGTTAGTTTATTACACTATTTGGGATTACTTAAAATTATTGTTAAAGATTTAACTTCTACCTTGTGGGGAATTGTTTTTACACACTACTTGTTTTAAACACCACTTCTAGAGAATTATTCTACTTGTTATATTTTTGTGTTAAATTTTGGAGCTAAAGCACTTAAATTATGTTAGCATTAAGTTCCTATGTTTATAGATGACCTAGGGAATTTTTAGGAATATGAGTTTTTGCCATTTCTGAAAATAACCTTTGGGGCTCGTTCTAAACACATTATTATTAGGCACTACTTCACTGGAAGACTATAACTACTGTACTATGTTAGGGTACTACACTACTTGGAAACTACTTCTAGGATTTTAAACACTTAAATTTAGTTTACACGTTAATTTTGGATTAAAGCACTATTTTAGGCTATCGTTATATAAAAGCTGGTTATTTTAGGCATTTAGGATATTTAAGAAGTAAAAGGTAAATTTTTATTACCGAACTAACGTTTGTAGGCTTGAAAGAAATTTTTATTTCATGAAAACAGCGAGATGCGTGGATTCCGCCTGCTCATCATTTACTACGGTTTCTAAAAGCATACCAGCGTTTATCCAAACTAGGCAGTTTTGTAATCCAGCGAGAGAGAGAGTCCCTCAAGCTTCCGTAAGGTACATACGTGTTTGCCGGTTGCTCCTGTATAATCACTTTAGGTACTGTAACTTAAACCCGTTTAACTTGCTGCGCTAAGTCGGTTGCAGTATCAAATTCCGCTAATGCTACTAGATAGTGCGTAAAGCCCTTATATGTTTGACAGCGCCAATCAAGTAGAGGACCTCCATAACCCTAGCATCTCCAAGTCATATATCGCAGAATACGATATCGCCAAGTTACCAATTAGCCCTGCAGTATATCGCAGCATCTCACAGGAATTATTAAATCGCTTGAAGTAAGACATGGCAGAAGATCTCATCTACGCTAAGATCTTGCTAAAAGAAGACAACAACACATCCACCGCGCAGCAAGAACGCACACAGAACGACGCCCGGAGGATGGTAGCCGACGCTCTCGACTACTCATCCTCGGAAGAAAATGAGGCCATCTAAGCAACAACCATGGCCACAGAAAATGGTGGCTTCTCCTTTGAGAAGGGGTAGAAAAGGAAATCCCTTAATGAAACCACGCCGGAGCCTGCGGCCAAGGTGACTGTGGCTATCACCAATAAGTTCGGCCCGTTCGCCAACATCCAAACGCCCGAACAGCCAACAACATCATCGCCAACACCAATCTCGTGGAAGAAAGAGCAGGTTCCGCCAATAGTCCTACGAGTCGAAACAAAATGGGTAGAAGTCTCCGAAGACCTTCACTACATGGAGGTGAAGGTCAAGAAGACGAAGAACATGGGCTTGCCCATCAAAATTTTCCTCGGCACTGCAGGCGACCGTTCCAAGGTCGTAAAGTTCCTAAAGGAAAGGAATTTGCCTTTCCGCACTTTCCTTTTTAACAAGGAAAAGACTCTCCGGGTGGTAATTCGTGGCCTCTCGGTGGAATTCCGTTCAGAAGACATCAAGCCCGACCTAATCCGACAAGACATTCCTGTTGTATCAGTTAGGAGGATACACATGAGTTCAGAGAAGACGCCAATGTCTCTCTACCACCTGGAGGTGGAGAAGTCGACGACAGGCAAGGCCGTTTACAGCGTCCGGGTAATCCTAGGTCTGTGCGTGACAGTTGAGTCACCGTCCAGAGTTAGGATTATAGTGCAGTGCCATCGTTGCCAGCAATATGGCCATACCCAAAGAAGGTGCAGGGCGGTGCCCAGGTGCGTGTAGCGCTGGAGCGAGCACGACACGGGCGGATGTGAAGAACCCGAAGAAGACCCGGCGAAGTGTGCGAACTGCGAGGGGGCGCACACGATAGTTATAAAGGGTATCCGAGCCGCTCTAACTCAAGACACACCAGCATAGGAATGATACATGCGCAAGCCGCATCAGCCACGCCGACTCCAGCAGCAGGCCAACCTGCACCACCGCATCAGGCAAGCTCCGTAGAGAGCGTAGATTTCAGCTTCGCGAACCTCCTGAAAGCCATCAAGTCATTATAGAGGCTACTAAAGATTGTGTCGCATTCGCCAAAGGATGTCGAAATTAATTCAGGCCTTGCCTGCATTAGTCCTCATCTTCAAGAAATAAATGAAGAAAACACGAAACTCCGCCTGAATAGGCAGTAGGTACGAGTACACGTACTGACTGGAGTTTTTCACCCCCAAAATCTTCATACAGAGTTTTCGATATAGTGGTTTCTAAAATCTCTATCGTTCGATCCGTTAAAACCAAATGTTGAATTTTTTTAATGGTTTTCTTCATCTTTACTTCTACAGACTTTTCACATTTTGAGTCATTTTGAATCAGTTCCCTATCCGACAGAAACTAATTAGGTCATATGCGGCACCTATCCTTTCGTAAATAATTATTGGTTTATTTACCTCCTCCGTTAAATACTTTCCAACGTTTTTGTGTTCAAGCTTCTGTTTACTCATTCTCATATGGTTAAGTTGTTGTTGAAACTAAACTTCATGAAACCACTTACTAGTGTCACAAATCATTGTTATGATAGGTGATCGTTTCTATGTCTACGAATTCTACATAGAAATCTCATCTCTTATGCTTTTGCAGATTCATAGGGTGTATCGTAACTGCTTTATGAAATTTGAACACCATATATATGTAAATGAATTGAAGCAACCCAATTTTGCGTAAAAGAGTTACAAATATTAATATTAGTTAAATGAAAGTTAATGCGCCACCTATCAACGAGCTCGTTTTTAATATACTCTTTCAAGCTTTGTGACGTCGTAAAGAGTCATAAATTTGATTCATCAATCCGTTATGGCTTGTTTATGTTAATAAAGAAAACATTTCGAAATATTTTCAGCTAAAAAATTTTACTAGTCATATGCGTTCTCTGTCAATCAAATAAAAATAGGCACTTTAACAACTTAAAGCTGTTAAAAAATAACATTTTTGTTACAGCTTGCTCTATAGCCATTTAAAAGTATTTCCATAGATTTACCTTTATTTATTCACAATTTTCACACACTACAAACAAATTTACTTTTAGGTAATATTGATAGATCACTCCACTCGCTGTGAAATAAATACACAAATAAGGACAAATTTAAAGTCATAAAATAACGATATGAAAAATAAATTTAAAATTCAAGATATGACTCCGTCGTCTGCTGTAAATCTTCTGAATGTTTATTGGGGAAATCAGCGAGTATCAAAATGTTTAATCCTTATTTTTATTAACTTTTTGTCGTGAATATATATATATATATATATATATAGTAGGCTACCATCCCTTAACGTTACGCTATGTATAATACGTATTAACGGTTAATTATTATTAAATCAGTTTTTATAATCCAGGATTTAAATCACCTATTTTAAACTTAATACAAATTTGCGGTTATTTTAGATTAATGATAATTACTACTGAAACGTTTGTTTAACAAATATTAGAAAGATTTTAAAAGGTACATGCAGAAACTCTAGTTCGCTAAAAAATTTTGCAATAAAAATGCTAATTAGTGAAGGTTATTTTAACGGAAGAAGTTTTAATTAGAGATGTTTTCCGGTAAAATATATACTTAACACTGACAGGATAGCAATTCAATTTGTTTTCCTACTGCAGGGTTAGAAATAATGTTTGCATAATATTCTAGTGCTATTCTTATACGTACTTTTTATTAGTTTATTCAGTGAAAATTTAGGAGCACATTTTATTGTTCTTTGATGTTTATTCAACACATCTAAGCATGTGCGTTTTAATTACTACGTTCAAATTCACTTTTAAATTTATAATTATTTAAAGCATTATAGTTTTAGTTATACCCAAATATTAATTTAGATTGCAGATAATTAAATTTAAAAATTAATTGAAAGGCTGAAAAGTCAAATTAAAACTTTTGGGAGGACAATAATTACGCAAACTTAATTACCATTTTCGCTTCCTTTAATAAAAATTTCCCCGCTTACTTATAAAAAAGACTGGCTTTCCTTGTAACTAATGGTGTATTTTTCTTATTGGTAATAAGCTACTGAATATTTTATAATGGCACATGTGTAGTTTTTACGAAAAACGAAGAAGCGCCAATAAAACTATACCAAAGAGGATATAAGTAACAGCTTTAAATTATTAAACAGTTAAGTGCTTTACATTTGTAAGCTGTGAATCACCCTCTGGCAGTTTAATAGGTCTCATAAATATCTATTAACCTGAAAAGGATAGATTTATATGGATGATAAATTTCAGTTTTGTTTAGAAGATTTGGGAATTCGCAACTCCCAGGTTTACCTCTTTGTCCCTAAAAAGATTATCGGCAGTTACGCGTTTTCAAGTATACAAGAAGGAAAGCAAAAGATTTATTAAGCCCTACACTAGTGTTGTTAGAAGAAATTTGTTGTATAGGTGTATGAAATACAACTTAGGTTGATTAAATAACTAATTATTTAACTAACGTTTATTTGTCACAATTTGTTTTTAAAAATAGTTGTAATTTTTCAGATAAATAATAATTTATAATTTTTGTACTAATTAATAATATTATTATGTTGCTTTTGGAAGTTGAAAAGTCGATAATAATCTAGAAATAATACTGCTTATCTTTAACTTAAATGTGTTTGTGTATGGTTAGACAATTTAATTAGTTTTGTCGTATGGTGACAGATATGATACCTTTAGAAGACTTCTACTACAACTTTAGAACCACGGATTAAAAGTAGTTTCTAAATGCGAACGATGAACGATGAACCTCTTGGCCAAGGGTGTACCTAGATATTACATCTTTAAACACCTTAATCCTGATTTTTTTGACCCTGATTGTTGTTGATTGTCGGCAAGCGACTTCCTTGCTAGGAATTTTGAATTCCGGTGATTTCAAAAATCATCGCCAGGCATTGGAGTACCTTTTGTAGCCCTTCCGCGAAGGAGGCTGAGTCTCGTGTGGCTGCTACAATGATTCTGCTGACCTGGTTGACTATGTTTATATCCCCCCTTTCCAGGATATCGTGTTTCGCACTCGCACTAATACTGCGCGTCTGGGTGGTGGACGGGGCTCTTGCTGCGTCCGCGTAGGACACACCCCTTCGCGAGAAATTCGGCGCTTTCACTGGCATGGGGTACCTGGGGCACCCACTGTAGTTGGCGATATGGTCCCCAGCGTAGTTGTCACACATTGCTGGGGTCGTCTTTGGCTTAGCGCACTCGCCGCTAAAGTGATCGTTCTCGAACTTCACGCACACGGGAACTGCCTGACAGTGTTTTTGGGTGTGGCCGAACCGCTGGCATCGGTGGCACTGAGTTCTGCCGCTCTTTTTTCTATGTGGTACTTCAATGCTCACCTCCAGGCGGAGCACTGCATTCAATTGGAAAATTTTCTTCCACTGGTTGGTGTTTTCCATATAATTAACAAATTATGGTGTACTTAGATTTCATCTCATTAGATTAAAGATTAGGATCGAGTGCAGGCAGCCGTAGTGAACGGGTGCTTACTTAATGCGGTCCGTTTAATCTCATATTTTATTGTACTGTGCCTTAGGCCCTGCTACGTGTAGCGATGGGTCAGGACAGTACAAGGAAACAAGTACTAGTGATTGTGCAAACGAACAAAAAGCAAACGTCAACAACAGACTTGGCCAGCTTCGAGCAGAAGTCGCTCGACGCGATCTTGGCATATTATAGAGGTGGTAGACTAAAAAGCGCAATGGAAGCTTTCGGCAAATTACCGAGAGACATTACCTTCAATGTACGCGAAGGCAAATATGGAGCAGCGATCTGCCATTCGACAAAAAGCTAGTCCTTGCTTGCAAAGACTACTTGGCAAAAATAATAAACAATATTCCGGCTCCTGAAGAAGTCGCACAAGAATGCGAGGTGAAAAACCAGCCCGTACCACCGACCAGTACAGGAGCAATCCCAAAACGCCCAAGCATTAAAACAGATGCAATCGCCCCATTACCGACAGTCACGCCCAAAGCTGCAGAAATAGATGCAAAGAAGATGCTGCAGGGCATGAAATATTCTTCAGAGGATGAAGATTCTAGCTTTCAAAAAGTGTGAAACCGCAAAAGAAGAACCACCATCAAAGGAACCGAAGCAGGTCCAACACGAAAGGTCACTATTAGCAACCAGTTCGAGATCCTATCTAACGTAGAACAAGAAAAAGAAAATGAAGACAACGAAGACCAAACCCGAACCAAGACCAGCACTACAAAGAAGACGCCACGTGTACCACCGATAGTGCTTCGCAACAAACAAGAATGGTCAAATGTAGCTAAGATATTCCAAGACATAGGCATAAAAACAAAAGGCCCGGCAGCCAACACCGCGCTAGGTATACGGTTGCTACCAAACTCCGAAGGCGACTACAGACGAATTGCCAAAATACTCGATGATAGGCAGTTTCCCTGTCACACACACCTGCTACCACAATACAAACCGTTAAGGATAGTGATTAGGGAGCTGCCAAAAGCAATATCGGACGAAGAAGACAAGGAGGACCTCATAAACAAAGGGCTATCGGTACTGGCAGTAAATAGAATGAGGAGCGGGAGGACCAAAGCTCCGCTTCCGCTCAATTTTGTCGAATAGCAAAATCGCACTTAGGCAAAATTATCTTCGACCTAAAGGAAGTCATGCATCTCAAGATGAGGGTGGAGGCACCCAGGAAAGGCAGGCGGGGCATTATACAGTGCCACCGGTGTCAACAGTTCGGGCACTCCCAGCGGTGCTACAAGGCGAACCCAAGGTGCGTCAAGTGCGTGGGCACGCACCATCCGCTTGACTGCGAAAAAGCGCGCGAAACTCCCGCGACTTGTTCAAACTGCAGCGGAAGCCACACCACTAGCTACATGGGTGCCCCAGATGCCCAAGTACCTGCCGAAAATAAGCCTTCGGTGGAAACAACAGGCCACCACGCATCATACATGCAGGCAGTTAAAGGTCAAACTGACGAAACACATGTCACCACCACCAACGCAAATCTGACAATAACTGTAGACCTGGAAAAATTATCCGATGATTGTACTGGATGCTGCAAAGTACGCTCTGATCTTCGGCGGGGGTGTTAACAAAATCCTGGCTCGGCTACCCGACATCCTGGCGATGTTCGGGGCGGAGACATAAAAAAGAGAAACCTAAGAAATAGGTGCTGCGTAAAGCAGCACACAAAATACAACACCATCAAGAAGACAAGTCCGCTGGAGGTATAGGATAAAAATTCCGGTATTCCTTTAGTCATTTACAAAATGGTAAATGCTAGATTTCATCTCGCCATTGTTTCCAGATTTACAGTTTTTCCCCTACCAACGCAAATATTTTTTATTTTAAATGGAAATCATTCCCTTCCACGAGTTCAATGATAGCTAAAGACGACATTTAATAAAATAATGTTAAATTAGTATAAAATTTAATTACAATTCGTATAATTCAAATTGCCGTCCCAGAACAGTTTGTCAATGCCCAAGACTTTGATAAAAAAATACTCAATTAAATAAGGTGTTTCATAAGACCTTATATTTCTATTATAATATGTGCTTTTCATTTAGCATAGTGTAATTCATAATGGCCACGAATAACTTTCATAGAAAGTTTTGCGCTGAAAAACAAAACGCTCAATACTTCAAAAAAACAAGCTGTCAAACGATTGCAGAGAAGTGAAATGCGTAGGTGCTTTTATTAGTTCCAAATAAGGATTCCGAAATCAAAATGAGATTAACTGAAAACGAAGGATAGAAGTTTTGATGACATTTCAACAAAGCCTACCCAGATTGTTCCATAGTTACTAAAATAAATGTAAAATTTCGGGAAGCGGGACATGAATGAAACTATTTCAGACGTGGACATTCTAGTATAAATGAAGACAAGTAAGATGCATTACTCGCTACTGATGAAAGTCCGCATGTAAGTACAAAGGAATACAACCTACGAAAATCAGCAATTTTTAAAATTCGTCATGCATATAAGTACCACCCGTACAAAATGTGTTTGGTATAAGAATTTGTATGATGCTTCTTTATGACGAAAACCCTAATGCGCAATATTCTCTCTATGACAAGACAAAGACGTTTACGACCCGAAGGGTGCAAATGGTGGTACGACGTTGTGCAGGGAAGCATACAGTGGAAAAGGGGGGTTCAATGTTGACTATTAGCTCAGTTCAAGAACATCGTTGTAGTGACGGAAGGAGAAGTTGTATTCAGAGGGCGCCACTTCGTTAAAAACGTTAGGCTTAGAAGGGGAAGAGGGATAATGAAGAACCAAATTTCTTTAACCGTATTGCGATAAATCCGTCGTGTATTTACTAGATGGATGGCAACTCGTAAGCCACTCGGTGTAACCTTTGATTATGCCAATTGTACGCTTACAATTGTTTTTGATACTTACTTTAACTTATTCCTAGCAGTTTGCCTAAAGAAAAGACTGGTTACTTATAATTAAGAAATAACAAAATCATAATTCAATAAATCGCTATAATGAGTAACTGATAGCATAAAAATACAATTTACTACAAATAAATTATTTCGGTTAAAAAGAAAGAACTTAAATATAGCGGTAATTATATATAAATATTCTGAATGCGTTTTATTGATGTATGATAATACTGCGTTTGCCTCTTTGCACTGAATGGCTGATGCGCTGACCAATTAGAATTAAGGTAGTCACCGCGGGGGCCCTGAGATATGAGGGATTCTGCCGTCGGTACGTGTACGTACCAACTGCCAGTTGTGGGTGGAGTGTGGCCCTTTTCATACTTGACGTTTATTTTTGGAATATATCCATTAATTCAGGTAGGCATTGCAAATTTTTTGTAATGTACTCGGAGAGAGTGCCACACTCCTCGGTGACGCCTACTAGGAGACAGCCGGCTAGCAGGAACTTGTCCATCGTGAATAGTTGTTTGTCCGGATCTCTTGAGACTGGTGGCTCCTCCCCCTTTACTGCCGCGGCGTATGATCTGCCGCTGCGTGGGTGTTGTTCTGCAGCTTGGGCTACAGGGCTCGCTGGAGGTTTCGCGCGCCTGGGACACCCCTTGTAGCTGGCGGTGTGTTCACCGCCACATTCGGCGGCACTTCGTACATTCGCCTGTGTGGTGATTGACACATTTGGGTGCCGTATTGCACCTTCGTTGCGGGTGTCTCCGGCACTGTTCCAGATTTTGGAACCTCCGTGGTGATTCTATGTTTATGCACATACCTAGGATGGTGTTAAGGCTGTACACTGCTTTACCTTCCGAATATTTTTGAATCTCAACGTAGTTTAGTGGCACCGAGGTTTTTCCCGCTCTCCTGTGCATCCTGCTAACGGATAACACAGGGAGTCCTTGCCTTATTAGGTCTTCTTTTGTTTCTGAGCTTTTTATCTCAGTTGGGAGGCCGCGGACGACCACTCTTAAGGTTCTCTCTTTATTTAATAGAAAAGTTTGAAACGGGAAGTCCCTGTCTTTGAGATATTTCGTGGTTGTTCTGAAGCTGTCTTTAGCTGTTGGTTGTATCTTAATGCGAAGAGCTACATTTTGGCTTCGTAAGTCTCTTGCAACCTCCAGGCAGAGATCTTTTCTTAGAAGAACGATTGGTGATATAAGAATTCTTCGTTCTTTTGCGAGCTCTTCTCCCTTGTCTGCCAGCAGGTCGAACCTGTTGGTAGTGGCGATCTTCGCGGCAGGTTCCGGATTGTCCTGCCTGGCGTGTTTACGTTTTTTCCCTTTTTGAAGGGTAAAACTGTCGTCGTTACCAATTGGGACCCTTCTTCCTCGAAGGAGTAATAATCAAACGTGTCGCTGATTATTTGTTTGACTTCGTCTTCCCTTTCCATTCTCTGCGCTGCTTTTGCGGTCTTCTGCGCTGCGGCTTGTTTTTTATCTTCAATTGGCGGTTTTTACTGCCGGAGTTTTTCAGTTTTTGCCGTGGTATTGGCGGCGGTGGTGGACGGCTCAGTTGTCGGCCTTGTCTTCGGTTTTTCTGCTGCCAGTTGTGTCTTCAGTATTTCGGTGTTATAGTCCCTGACTGCTTGAACTAGCAGCCTTCCGTAACTGGGATGAGAGGTTTTGTACTGCCTTAAGTTCGTCCTGATGCTTTTGGAAAGCTGTCGATGATACGAAGAGTTTCTTCGAAATTTCCCGCGCGGTAGCTGGCGTGGACTCGGTCGAATGTTTTGTATGCCATTTCAGACATGGCGGAGAAATACTGGATGATTTAGGGAAACTGAATTTTTGTACTATATCCGACCCACCTTTACATATGTAAAAGGGTCCTAAGGTATAGCACAACGAGTATAAGAGCAACTAACAAGCACAAGCGTACATTATGGATGCTAGTGCGCTCTCTGGCCCGTGTAATTAATATTTTAAAATATGAACTTTATTAACTTAACTATAGGTGTTTGAATTTATATGATACTTTGTTAAATAAAGTTTCACTCTCTTAAGTTGATACCAATATTCTAAATATAACATATATGTGAAAACATTAATTTCTCGAAATGACGTCCGAACTATAGATCGGGCGTTTCCAACATTTCAAAGAGTAACATATCAAAAATTGAAAAAAGACTCGTAAAATATTCGAATTATCCTAAAGGAACATAGTTTTCTCGAAAATGACGCACTTCCGGTGAAAATACCACATCCGACTGCATGAATCAGATATAGGAGGGATAAGGTCAGCACATATCCGGACTAAAACGACAGTAATAAACAAACAACTCGATTCAATGGCATGTCCATACAAAATTTGAAAAATTAAAATCGTACCGTTATCATAAAATATTATTGAAAAGAATGTAGTAGACTTAATTTGTTGATTATAATAAATCATACTAAATTCTTTAGCTATGTTAATATATAGTAGTAACTCTTGCAGCAAAGTACTTTCCTCATTAGTTACATGTTTCAAAATCGAAATATCGTTCTGAGAAAATTGTCACAAAGAAAATTTCTGTTCGTGTAGAGTTTTATTGATATTCTAAGTTTTCTAGGAAGTTAACCTACCACAATCTACAACATCAATACTACCAATACTGTAAAATGATAAAATGAAAAAATGTAGCTATAGATGTTGAAAAATATATATGTAAATTCATCTTTCATATGGAAAACAGATGTAATAGATTATTCTAAAAAGATGACGATTTTGAAAATGTTCCTTTCGGAATATTTCTAAATGTGGCTATAGAATATTTCATCAAAATTTCAATATTTCATCGGTAACAAAACTATTGTTAATAATAAATACAACTTTCGAGTGCTTCATTATTTATATCTGTGCCTAAAAGTATTCCCGAATATGAAATTTAAGAACGAAATCGCTATATTAAACAAAACTTGGTAATAATAGAATTGCTTTATTACGTTTTAAAGTTTATGAGATACGACTACATCTCTTTAAACGATATTGAAATAAGAAGAGCACGGGCTGTAATTAAAATGAAGAACTCACGCATTTGCTTGAGTTTTATGTAATAGACACTGGTGTGACACAGACATTTTTGCAGTTAAATATTGGCAATGGCCGTTAATAAATTAAACGAAATCTAGCATTAATTGAAATCGCTTTTATTAACAGGAATGCTGATAAATCTACTTTGCCAAGATAAAGAATCAACTTCTATAGTATTTAGCGTTGACGGTAAATATGCTGATTTAATTGCGATGCGAACTGTATGGTTCCTAACATACGGTAAACAGAACAATAACTTACTGTTCAGTGTTTGCCAATGGTCGAACATCGGAAACTAAATTTCATTAGAAGAAGGTAAAGTGTTAATACAGATGTTGTTACCATTCGCATGTGGTTTGAGGGAGAGCTTGCATCAAACTACTTTGACTCTTTACAATAAAATTTGACCTACACGCTATTTAAAATGTCAACACCCTAGAGAATTTGTTATTTGTTTTCTTACAAACAAAAGATACGTTAAGTACCTTTTGAAAATAGCATGGTACATGCGTGATTGAAGACGACTGTCTTTTTCCCTGAGTTACTTCGCCCTCAAGTCGCTGAAGCGGCTTTTTATGCTAACATCTGGCTTTATCAGTGAAAACTAAATATTCAAAACGTGTTGTATGAAAAATGTCTAGAATCGTAGATAAATATATAGTTGGGAACCTTGTCTTAATAACCTACCAAAATTTCTCAAATTTAATCGAAGAAATTTGTGACGTACCAATCCTGAAACTGTACCAACACATTACATATAATACAGTAAGCTAGTGCTTCAGCTAGTTCAAATAAACGCCGAAGAAGGGAAGTGGGCTCTATCCTATATCAATTAAATATTGTGTATCCTCAAGGAAAAGAAATTGTAAGGCGCCGATATCCAGAAACGAATTAACAGCAATAATTAACTTTATTCACAAGAAATATGTAGAATGATGATAGTGCATTAATTAAGAATACAAATAAATACATCAAATGTCATGAAATCAACAAATAAATATATCACAATTGTATAAATTGAAATGGGTTAATCAATGTAAGAAAAATTCAAGAAAATAAATAAATACAACATAACACTTACGTAAGTTTCGTAGTATTCCACACGTCGTATAGTACTATGTGACAGTATTAACAAATGTTACGCTACAGAAAATCCAATTAATAATCGTAAATTATATTACCGGCTACTACTTTAGATATAATTGTTTATAGATTGTAAACCAGACTTATAAGTTTCCTTTTATGAATTCCATATTAAAATATTAATAGTGTATTGTTAGTAACATTTTCTAGAACGTAGGCCACCAACCATACAGTAAAATGGTGATTACTTTAATTCTAGATGTTGATAACGAATTCTAGCTCCTATTAGACATGATCCAGCCTCGACATGAATTGATGTAATTTGAACGATCGTTGATATTAGAAGTAAAATGAGACTAATTAAATCTCCCAGGACTGAATTTATGGAGAAACAGAATTTGAAATAAATAGGAAATATATTAAACGTTAAGCTATAATCGGACGAAAACGTCTTTGGGCCTTTGAAGGTTGAGGGAAATGCTGTTTTTGATACCGAATCAGCTTGTTGCTCCGGCAGCCCCAGTGAAGCGAGGGGGAGGAGGGTTTATAGTATTTGTTCGTAAGAATTGAGCTAAAAATTCAGGACGGCTTACGAGAGTCAAAATTGGGTAAAAGTCGTTATATTTGGGTGCGACCTTATCTGTTTGTCGATAAGGAAGTTTTAGTTACTGGAGACTAAATTATAAGGAATTTAATGCCAACCGTAAATGCGATGTTTGTATTCAGGAATGCTTACAAGGTACTTGGTTTCTCGTACGCCACTGAAGAAGCCCTCCTAAAATCGTACTGTTAGACTTACAATGTGTGAGTGTTCCTTAAGTACTTAAATCTATTATTTTTCTGTAGGAAATTATCGTTACTCCTTATTACTAAGATTACAAAAAATTCTGAAATAATAAAAGCATCTGGTTTTGACTAAATAATTAAACTTATACAGGCAATTAGAGACATTTAGTTAAACAATTAATTACTAACTAACAAAACGGTACTAGAAAAAGAAGAAGGAATCACCAATTTACTTATTTAAAATCTACCTAAACTATTAACAAAGTATTGACCCTTTGAATTAAAGGTGGTCCGGAATTGAAGTACTTAACTATACTAAATGTCTGTCTTTGTTTTAAATATGGAGGATTTCATATAATAAAATACAAAGCGTCTAACTGAGACTTGACGGTAGTAACTTCCCCAGCGAGTGGTGATTACGTTACCAAAAGAATTTTGGGGTTGAGGGTCGGATTCCTCTTAATGATACTTTCTGGTTTAGACCTTAGGTCTTAATAACAGAGAAATGTCCACTTGTGATTGTTTGTGATTCGTGGCTTTAGTAGCGGTATTGAACACCTGCCGTAGTTTCTGATTATAACGTACTTGAAGTACCTTCCAAACATCTTATGACCCCGTCGGCCAATTTTAATGAGGATTACGAAATTTGACCCAAATCTTATTTAGTTCGGATGAAGCGCCAATTTGCCTAATTCGCTACGATTCAGACAATCGGTAGATGATACAGGTGGCTAGTTCCTATTGTTGAATTCGGAAACGGCAATGCCTAACAGTACCATCACGCCTCACTAATACGTGCTTGCACTTGAGGGTTCTGGTGTCAACTAACTAATTTTGTATTCCTTCATCTTGAAATTGCCGGGAAAAGGGGGGGTTTGGTGGTTGCTATTTATTTATAGAAACAAACATGGTTTTGTGAGAAGCTGAAATTGTAAATTGTTTTTACACTCGTAAACCAGTGGTTTTCAAGAGTTCATTATTATAAACGAAATTTGTAATAACCTGTAAAATCCATATTTATAAATTTTGATACCAAATGAATATTGGTAATTTACACATTTGATTCTGTTATTGATTTTCTTATGTACAGGGTGCTCCCAAATTAAAGATATATGTAGTAGGAATTTTCAACGCGCTTACAAAGTTTACCTGTAACATTGTTGCAGTGATTATTTAGAAAACAGCAATTAACTGTGGCAATTCCATATTAAACTATTAAGTTACAAAAAAACAGCTATTTTTAAGCATGCTTTGCACAAAAGATACGTTACAAATATTGCTAAATCTATCATTATTTTAGGTGCGGAAGTCTGAAGCTAACTAACTACCATAAAAAATGCGAAATCCAAAATAATTAAATCTGAGGTTAGAAATAAATAGTATAAGAAAATTTAAATAATTCAAAACCCAGAAACGGACCTTACAATCTAATAAATGGGTGTTTCTTAATAAAATATTTTCATTTAATTATAGTTCAAATGTAACCTTTTTGTTGTGAAACTAAAACAAATTTTAATTAATTTAGGAATTATTATCTTTCATAACTAAGGTGACACAAAGCTTCAAATATTTAATCGTTTACAATGATATTAAAACTGATAAAACAACTTGTTCTGAAGTTATCCAATGTTCAACAAAATAATATAGAAATCTGGAATGGAGAACATGTTTCTGTCTATTACCCGTTTTAAATTTAATTTTAAATTATTTACATTAGTAATATTTCTATTGCTACAGGAGTAAAAGCCCGAATTTTTAAGTTATATTAAAAAACGAAAGGATATTTCAATATTTTTAATATTATAGTTGTTTGTTGTGAGATGACAAATGATTTGAAACAAAAGAGTTTTCGTACGTTTAAACACGGCCGGGAAAAGCTACAGTGAAGCGAGGTGTAGTTCATCGATACTTGCGAGGCTAAACACTGTAAAATCAAGACAAAATCACAAAAACACTGTTCTCAAGTTGAAACTGCAATCAGGCGATGTTTTCGAAGCACCCTGTATATCCCGATGTTAGTGACCTACCTTAAAAGTGGAGACAGACACTCTAATGGTACTGCAGACACGGGGTTAAAACTGAAAAGAAATATACTAATGTTAAAAGTGCTCACTTATCTATGATCGCTCCTGTATATTCATGGAGTGCTAACTTACTTATGAAATTGGGGTAAAACCCCCTATTTATATTTAATATCGATTCAAACCTATTTTTATTTAGAAAATTGTGAAAATACGATGATTCTTTTGACACGCACTGTATATCAAAATCAGTACTGATCATTTGCAAGAGTCTTGAATTTGATTTAACGTCAGGCGTAAATTTAAGTTATAGTTCGCTGAAGGTGAAGTACATAAGGGCTGGTACTGAAAATTTACCATCCTATATATTGTTAAAAATTGAGCTAACTGAATTTTAAATTATTTGGTAAACAAATGGTTTATAACTTTTGTTAGTGAATGGCGAAATGAGTACAAAACTTATTGAGCGCGGACTGTATCAGTATCACTTCAGGCGAACTTAAATTGCCAGTAATAAAGAAATAAAACAATAATTGGACACAACACGTCATTTAATAAACCTTTAACGTGTACACATTTATAAATAAACCGTTAATTTGCAGAAATAGAATATATGTATATCTAAAGTAAAATTATACAAATAATACACACGCATACCTGTGCAAGCGAGATTCGCATATAGCGTGATTAAAAGGAAAACCAAAATACGTTTCCAGGTAACTGCGAAATCTCTGACAAATTCGAAAAGCGCATCTAGCTTGCAAGGCGGCACTTGTGCAAACAAGACAGGTTAAACATTAATCATTAAATGAGTACCCAACTACCAAAAGTTTCATTAAACAATTTAAATTACAATAATACAATTATAAAATTTACAGAAAATTAGCTTGCACTAAATACACGTATATGAATAACTTAATAACCAAAAATGTTTATTTAACCAGTAATTATTAAAAAGGTCATAATGCATTCGTTTCAATCCATTCAAAAATAAACGGAAGCAACAATGTCTCTTTTTTTTACATTAAGCAAATTTGCAAACTTAAAACGGTCTTGTAGTTCTTGATAACTTATTTTAAAAATCAAAATGTGTCGGTTCCCTTTCTTTTATACAGTCAAAAATACGCGGAGAGTACTTACTATTTTTGATGATTTTAAGGTTGTTTGAACTTAATAAAAAGCCGTCCTTGTGTCCTAATTACATGAAAACCCCTCTCAAGTTGAACTAACGGAACGATACCTGTCTAAATCTTGCCAAATTTCGAATCCCAAATTAATCCTGGAAACCCCAACTTCGACACCACTAGCCTAGTGGTTTAATAACTTTCACAAAGACAGTTTCAAAATCTAAAAATTAAAGACACAAGGCATTATTCAAGATAACTTTTCTCTCCGCGAACTGTGTCGCTTAAAAATTGATAACCAACTAACTTTTTATTTTCCCCTAGGAAAATCTTGAAACTGTAAATTTTTTCAACCTTCCAGTTAGCGTCCGATATCTTGGAACGATTTGTAATTATCTCGATGCACAAATAATTTTTAAACTAGGTTTTCGCAATATCATATACATTAATTGTTTGAGATTCTGTTTGTATGGTTTTCGCATAGATATGTAACTACATGTGTCACCTTGACGCGTGCTTCAGTGGTACTATATTGTTTATTCCGGCCTAAAAGCTGAGATTATCGTCTGTGGGAATACAAAATAATTGACTTCTTTTTAATATGACGAATTTTTAATATGTATTCTTGCAATTAATAAATTTTATATATAATACGAGGTGGATCTAAATAGTTTTTCATTTTAACCTATTTATTTCTTAGAAACATGATTTCTTACTGAATTTAAAAAGGGATCCTACTCTAATTAAATTTGCTAAATACGTAATGTATGCATTAATATTACTTAAAGGTTTACAAAACGCATCAAGGGCGTGTATAAGGGGGTGTATAAAAATGTTTGTAAATTATTAAGAAGATTAAAATTTTATTTTATATTAATTTCGAGAAAGATTATTTTAGCGGTCAACCTATCCGAATTTTTAACCACGAGGAGCCATGCTGCACTCGGGAAATTTTTCGGATCACATTGTTCGTGCAACATCCTCAGTGAAACCGATTTGGCTTCGTGAAAGAACACTAAATACCTAACAAAGGTTGAAAATTAGAAAAATAACGTTAGAACTGTTTTTGAGAAAATCGAACGTGTGTGCGCGTGCACACATATGCCAAATTTTAAATACATTATTTTAGGTCGCAAGGGATCTGGACACGTGTATTTCCACTAAAAACTGGACATTGAAAATTTAGGTCGGTTTCTATACTTATATTTCATATAGACTAAGAAAGTAAAATAGGTGTAAATCGTGATAAGATTACGTGTTCTTACGATTTTCAGCACCTCTAAGTGGAGAATAAAAAAGGTATTTGTAATATACCGAGTGTCCCAGAACTCTTTTTACAAACGATATCTTAGTTTTTGAATATTTCGTGTAAAACACTACTTCTACAATATTAGGACAGCTTTTAATGGACCTTTTGGCGTTGTATTTGAGGTGCACGTCAGACCCATTTTAACCTATCTTGCTTTCCGAGCAGAAAAATTTGTTTATTTAATTATGTGACTGGTGATAGCTTCAATTGTTACCTGGTTCTTTGTTGGATAACTTGCTAGTAATGGTTATTATTCCTGTATAATTTCCTCTTTCTTTAAGCCCTTCTGTTTATATCCGAAAATACAGAATAAAATTTAGATTTAAATACAACGTATATTGTAAAAATAAAAGAACTTACAGAATCAGAAAATTAAATCAAAATTTGGATATATTATATGTACTGTGTGCCAGTGCCTCCTCGGCGAAATGTCTCATTTGAGCAACGACCTACAGAGAGAGGCCATTCTTGGCGTAATAAAAATCATAGATCAATACAACGTCCTTGAAGAACCGTCGAAGTTCGCTCTCCCAGATGAGCTAATTATCTCATTGAGAAGAGATCTTAACGAAGGGGAAGAACACGCAAAGAAAGACAACGAAGCTTTATAAAAAGCAAAGAAACTCACCACGCGGAAGAGCACATAAGAAACCGCCAAGGAAAAGGCAGTCAAAACCCAATTTCCGAAGAGGAATAAATACAGGAAGAAGACAATGGTGAAGAATTTGTCCAACAAAAAGGGAAGCAGAGGAAAACCCAGCGATAAGTTCCTACAGAACCAGATGCGAAATCACTCGCCAGCAATAGGTTCGAGCCACTCGCCAGCAACGAAGATGCTACAGCTGGCAAACGTAAGAGCGAGTAAGTCCCGCCCATAATCCTACACGCCAAGTCCCGCTGGATCCAGGTGTCCGAAGAACTCGGTCGCCTGGATGTCAAAAGCGAAGAAGCCAAGAATATGTCACTTGGAGTAAAAATCGCCTCCAAGGTGAAGGCGACCACGTGAAGGTCGTCAACTACCTTAAGGAAAGGGAAATCCCTTTCCACACACATCTCTTCAATAAATAGAGACCTATTCGTGGCCTCCCACAAGAAATTTCAAACGAAGAGATTAAAGACGACCGCAAACGGCAAGGGATCCCCGCGTTATCGGTGCGTAAGATGTACAGGGGACCCGAACAAATCGCGATGCCGCTAAATCACTTGGAGGTGCAGGAAAGGAAATATTCGGTGTAAAGGCAGTATTAAGCCTACATGTCACCATTGAAATACTGTGAAAGTTGAAAAACCCAATCTAGTGCCACAAATGCCAGAAGTTCGGGAATACTCAACACCAGTGCAACGCGGCATCAAAATGTGTTAAATGCGGTGCAGATCATGACACCGCAAAGTGTGAGAAACCCTGAGAAGAACCTGCCAAGTGTGCATACTGCGGCAGTGGGGACACAGCCAGCTGCAGGAGGTGTCTAAATCGCCCTAAGCCACCTGCAGCACCAACACCGAGAGGGACGTGTCATACGCCGCAATTGTATAAGGGAAGGAGCCTCAACCTTCAACGGAAGCTAACTGCGACAAGCTTCTCGACCTAGGGAAGCTGATTCAGATCGGTGGGCTCCTTGTGGGTGCCACAAAGGAGTGTGTGACAATTTCCAAAGGCATAGCAAAGATCATGTTATGCATGCCAGAAATACTTGCAGTACTTCACAATTAAACGATAAAGGACCACACTCCTCTGTTACCGGCGCATGCGTAATTAACCCTCATTACGTCACATCGCTTCATTCGCCCATGCACGCGAAATAAGGTACAAGTGTTTCCTTCCATAATAAGATAACGAATGAATGGAATTATTCAGAACTGAAATGCGATTCATCAATAATACTAATTCTATCGCATTCTAGTAGGGCTGCAATTGTACTCCATATTTTTGTAAATATGGTTAGATAGAGATCTTCACGTCTATGTCTAGCTTCGTACTGAAGCTACCGCCTCCAGGTGGTGCCACATTGTGCACGCTGCCTGCGTGTGATTCTCTACACTCAACAATCCAAGTACGCATGGCGTTATTGTTATTCTTTTGAATACCAAATCGAAGTTAACAAATCAAAACGTTTTATTTCAACCATTTTAGAAGTGTTTTCAACGCCAACCGACGCCAACAACAAAGGTTTTGTCATCGTCGGTTAGCGTCGAAAACACTTCGTAATTTTAAATAAAACAATTGTAGATTATTTAAGTCGATGTGGTGTTTGATAATAAATAATATCGGTGATGCGCACTTAGTTACTGTTGAGTTTAGAGA
>JAHWXV010012861.1:0-23597 GCA_024586415.1 Phrixothrix hirtus | reverse complement strand
CATTTTTGAGATACCAACTTCAGAGTGGAAAAAATGCTTCGAGAAGTGATTTGAACGCATGCAAAAGTATATAAAACTTAAAGGTGAATATTTTGAAAAACAATAAAACAGTTTGTTCCAAAAAATTTGTTTTGTTTCCTAGTTTTTCTAACTACTTAAAAGGCATCCCTCGTACTCTCAATTATACAGTGGGATTGTACGTTGCAAATCAATAAATTCTGTGTGTACAGTAATTTGTAACTACTTTGCTAAATTGTTTTAGTAGCACATTACTGTAATTACCTTCATTACCTCCAGCGAGCAATTGTTGTAGTTTATGTCATAGTTAAAAAAATTATAATTACAGTTGTCAGGAAGTATTTTATTGCCTTTATCGCTTTTAATTTAAAAATTGGACTTACCTCCTTTTACGGTAATTTTACTTTAACTGTACGTATGTTGTTTCAAAGAATTTCACTGGCGACGCAAAATTTATTATCAGTATCAGGTTGCAATTTTTGACAAGGTTTTTCAATAGATGAAGTAAAATTAAATTTTCCGAATGTTTTATTACAAATAATAAAATTCAAATCTGTTATCAAAAGTGGGTCTGGTATATTAAAAGTTTTATTAGATGGATTAACGACAATTTTTATTTCTAAAATTACTAATTTTAGAGTGCAATACCTTTTCACATTTACTTATGATTATGCTTTAATCTGTTCTAATTGAAGCGTACGTACATATATTGTAGCTAATGTTTAGACGAACTTTCTATTACAATCAAATAAATGTACCCTACAAAATAAGAAGTGTCGTAATCCCAAAATTTTATTTTCAATTTTAATATTCACACATATATGATAGTGCCAATGTTCTCTAACTAAAACCTAGCTTATACATTTTGCTATACGACCACTCTTCGAAAATGGAGGATTATTTGAAATCTTTTAGCAAGAATTTTATTAGTTTTACATCAATGGGAAAATGTTAACCTATTTTATTCAATGTGCTAACTTTATATAATAATTTTCTTAATTTCTGACTATAGAATGTTATTTCCATATCCATCTTTTAAATTTAAGCTCTCTATAGATACAAAAATCTCAATATAGAGTTAATACTGCTAAAATATATATGTATATTAGAGAATAAGCCTTTGTAAAAAAAATTAAAACGTTTTAAACTAATTCAATAACTGAGCAAGAACTGCATGAAATAATAAATTTAAATACAAGCAACGTTTCGAGAGAAGTATCTATCTTCGTAACCATGCACAATAAGCTAACAATTCAACTGCGAATAGAACAAAAAATATCAAACAAGGCAAACTGATTAAAAAATAAAACGTTTTTTAATTAGAGCAATCTAATCTTTATTTAAATCAACTAAAATAAATTGCAGTTTTCATTACTAAACTTTATGTAAGCCGTATCCCTAAGTTTTCTTTTGAAAATGTTAGTCTTTCTAGAAATAATCTTAGTTCTTTTCAAATAATAGTGTGGGACGTTTCAAACCAATATTAATCAATTTTAGCCTTTTCAAATTGGATGTATTTAATGTATCTTTTCCAGCTTACAACAGAAACATTTTTTCTGGACTTTCACTAGTTTCTTGTTAGCCAAAATGAAAGAATCAAATTGACTCCAATACATCCTGAGAAAAAATAGTATGTGTAATATCTGGGAAAATTAAACAGCCCCGAACTTGTAAGGCTTTAGTAGTCTGGGTATATACCACTTTTATTAATAATTACACAATATATTATTTTAAACTGCAAAAAATGACCCGGATTGGATATTCATGATATACTATCGCCTAACCACTATAATATGGAGTTTGTACACTAATTGATCCTGTAAACATACAAATTCGTGATACTTACTGTAAAATAGTTACCGTGAACTACTTGATTAAGGGCTTTTAGATGTTTGGGTTGCACTAATTGGAATAAAAAATTTAAATGTACCTAACTTAACTTTCAGTAACCTGTTATATCGCTTTATAACGAGCTTTTCTTGGAATGTTTTGTCTATATTGTATTTGTAATAAGCATAGACCACCATTTGAATTAAATCGAAGTCGTGACCTTTTTTGTAGCATTTTGCTTGCGTAGGTAAACAAAGAAACCTAGCCTTATAATTTCCTTTACCGTGCCAGATAACTTTCCGCTACTTATTATTGGGTTACGATAACTACTAGACGTACACTATAAGTTGCGCGCTTGCGTAATTTTAACAATTTTACCTTATCGTTTATCGGTAGTTGTGCGAAAACTTTCTAATAATTATACTATTTTAAGTTATTCCGCAAAGTATTTTTTCTGCAATTGTAAAATATTAAAACTAATCGTAGTAGAGTTAAGTAAAATGATATTTATAATATAAGATAGTGACAGTGACCTTAGATTATTTAAAATTTGACACACTAAGAATTTTAAATAAATGTAGTCTGCTAGTCTGTTCCCATTTTATCATCTATTAGAAAAAATATAGCGATTTAGTAATTGATTGGAAGTAGAAAATATCCGAATCACTTATGTATTATAGAGGAAATACGTAAATAAAAAACAAAGGAAGGGTTTATATAACATGGTCTCTTAGGCATTTTTTTATTAGCTGCTCCACGGATTTCGGAAATTACTCCGAAATAAATATGTTACTGGGTAAACTTGAATAAAGTCTTTCACAAGGTCTAGTCAAAAATGTATGTTATGCTAAATTTTCTTTATTTCAGTCCTAGATGCAATCGTTGTTATTAATCATTACAAAACATTTTCTACTTAAGAAAATATCACTTGGTTCGTACTCTACAAATTTGAGAGCAATCCACTAAATCTTTCGTAAGTTATTGCGGACAAATTGGTTATCACCAGTTTTTAAAAATTATCTATGTTAAAAGATACGCCCATAAAAATATTTTCATGCGTTATTTCATATAGTTTATTCAAAATATGTTTTAAATGATCTATATATAAGCGAAACCGCTAACAATTAATATTTAAAGATAAAGATCTAATATGTTTCAATGCTATACATATTAATTGATAATACTGCCCAAAGATGTACAGTCCAAAGGTTTTGATAAATGTAAAATTTATCGATACTAACTCGTACTAAGGTCTATCTTGATTAATGGCAAACATTTAAATATCAATGAATTAACAAATTATAACCAAAATTGATAAATTCTCTGAAATTTTGAACCAAATGTCACGAAGTAATGCCTTACTGTACCACATGTTGAGTACAACGGTATAGCAGAGACGACAACTTTTTTTATAATTAACGGCCCGATAAATATTATATTGGGTTCTCTATCCCTTAATTGGACAAACCAAAGAAAAGATTTAGTGTTGTAACTGTGATTTTGATTACACATTAGATATGACTTCCTTGGCACCAGATTACGGTGGCATATGAATTTAGCCCAAATCTATTATAATAATCAGGCTAATATTCATTTAAATTATGTACAATAACTCGATAATAGATAGCACCGTCAATAGTTTAATTTATTTTTAGAATTATATTAACTCAGCTTCTAAACAGTTTCCATCAAATTCATCTGCACCCACTTATAACCTAGGCGGAAGTAAATAGATCAACTCTCCGACCTTCATCGAGAACAAAGTTCAAAATTGGGAATCATATGCCGTATAGCAAGACAAAGTCAAAACAAAAAGGAAAATATGAGAAATCCGATAGAATTTCAAATTCCAAATAGTGGATTTTTAAAAAATACAAATAGCATTAACTAAGGAATTTTAAATAAATCCATGTTATAATACCGAATGGCCGCACATAGCGAAAAAATTAATTTCAACTCTTCAAATCCATCTTATCGCAGATAAAAATGTGCTTCTTTATTATTTAGTTATGTATAGCACATTTGAAATTAATCAATATCGCAGTTAGATACCTAGAATATTTCAGTCAATAAAATAATTAGGTAATTTGTCTACACATTTCAATGAGGTATTTAGATATAATAGTTAAATGTTTTGTATAAGGTTAACAAACCAATGTGAAAATTTAAACACTGCGATCATTCGTCAACATTTCATTCCATTAGCTTTAATTTTATAGATATTAATCGTTTAAATGGTTATTGTGATATTAAGAAAACACCAATTTCTGTGGTATATTGATTAAACATTTTATACATCCTATTTATTGGTGAATTTATAAAATAATTAGTTTTAGCTGTTTCCACATATAGCGCATTTAAAATTCTAGATTGATAATTGGATACCTTAAATGCTAAATATGTTAGGATTGGGGAACTGTCAACGAGATGATGTACTAACTTATACATAAACATAACCTCCAACAAAATCCGTCTAAATTGTAAAGGCGAAACATTAAACTATGTACTCACGTCATAAGAAAAAATGTTAGGAATACATCTACCTTGTTTTTTTGTAATATAGAAACCTTGAAAATCGTTTCTTTACCTTTTAAATTTCGCTAATTAATTTTAAATAGAATGGTGACCACACTAATGACAAATGCTCAAGATGGCAACGTATTAATATATTAAAAAGTAATATAAAGGTGTCGATTTTCTTAAATCCCTTTAAATTTCGTACAATAAGCCGTAACTTTTTATTAGCTGCATCTACACAATGTTGAATACGTAGAGCAAATGTTAATTTTGGATCAAATATTACTCCTAAGTCTTTAATCAATGTTTTGCGTTAGAATATTTCTTCACCTAAGATATGAGGGTCAGTAATTCATGTGCTTTTCTTGTACAAGACATTACAGAGTACTTGCTTTTATTGAATAATAATTTAGTATCTCTAGATCAAATACATTTCATTCAAATCATATTGTAACATTAAACAGTCATATTATGAAGTAATTGGTCTGTAGATTTTAAAGTCATCAGCAAATTGTTGGCACTAACAATGATTAATAATTTTTGTGAAACCATTTATCATAATTAAGAACAACAGTTGCCACAACTTTGGCCCCTGTGGTACTCCCGAGGATGCATCAAATACCGTACACTCCGCATTACTGAACATACCATAATATTTTTTGTCTTTTAAATAAGATATAAATAATTCTAAAATATTAGACGAAAATCCAAATTTATGTATATGATTTAGGCAAATATCATGATCAACGCTGTCAGTAGCCTTCCAGAAGTCAGTTTACATTACATTTAATTGAAGATTTATATTAAGTGTTGGCATAACTTCTTGAGTAAAAGGAACTAGGTGAGTAGACGTTGATTTTTTTGGTACAAATCTCCCTGCTGATATAACGATATATATAATACTGTTTGATACGATTGAAAATAGGATCATAAAATATGCATTTTAATATTTTAATAGCTACTGATAGCAATGCTATGGGTTTATAATTTTCGACGTCACATTTGTTACCTACTTTAAAGATTTAGTTTACTTTATTTAGTTTCCATTGTTATGGAAATATTTTACTAGATTATATACTACATATTAGGCAAAAGTTGCATAAAAAATTCAGCAAAAGCTTTAAATGGATAAGCGGGAAAGCAATATGGTCCTGCCAATATTTTAATTTAAATTTGTTAATAGCACCTCTAAATAATGTTGTTGTATATTGTCAAGCGAATAGCTTGCCTGCTTGTTTTTATTAACAGATTTAATACATTTTGCGAAACTTTCTACGATAACGGTATTTGAGGTTAATGTATGTTCGTTATATATGATCTCATTGACATTATGTACGATATTTTGGACGGTGACTATTACAAGCGCATAAAAAAATTGGGATTAGAAATCAAATTTACGTTTTCTGTATAAGTGTGAACTACAATTATTGTCTTCTGTTTTATATCAGACCTTAATAGAGTAAAAGAACCAAATCGGTTAGTTATATTTTTTTGGTCCTGTTTTAAGAACTATGCCATCTAGGATATTATATGTGTTTACATAAAAATTAGAAACATTTTCATCTATATCTGGGGCTTCATAAATATTAGTTCAATCAGCATCACTTACAGTTGTAGGAAATCTGCTGTTTTAAAATTATATTGCGGTCCATTGAATCTATCAGTTGCCGAATGTTTTCAAATGTTATGCCAAAATTCATAATATAAGCACGGATGATGTCGATCTTCTTTCACTAGAACATTATCGTTACACTCGACATTTAAACTAATATTACTAAATATAAAATGCAAAATAACGTTATTTACGTTTCTAAATGCATTAAGTTGATTTAAAGTTCTATTATGTTGTGTAAATTACCTAATATACAAATCGACATCTTCAGCTATTAATATCCCAGTATCACTTTGGTATCGATGTAGGATTTGCTCAACACACAACACAAAAACTCTTGATAGCATTCCACCTTTGACCCCGGTAGAAAGTAAACACAACACAGACAGCAGTATTTTGTTCCTAATCTATGAAATATGTATCCAAAAATTTTCATAGGGTAAATTTTGCACCCAGTCTAAAAATGATATTTTAAGACATTTAAATATATTTTTAAGCTTTATTAAAACTCCTTTATGTAATTTGATATCTCTCTAACTCCTAAAGACTATAACGTTAGTAGAAAATATCTCACTATCAAAGATGTTTGGATATACCAAGTTTCGGTTAGGAAAAAAATTTCGTAGTCCAAATCTACAGCGTTCTGATATATTTCATTGCAATTAGTATTTAAGTCTCTAACATTATGTTATATATGTATATGCGCTATTAAGCAAATCATGTGGAGATTTTATAATGTATTCTCGAGCTGTATTAGCTTTCTTGCTAAAATTTTACCATTACGTATGCAAATATATATAATATCATTTTTCTTTTGAATTTCCCTGCGTTTAGTAAACAATATACGATTTTCCTTTGTGAGTGGATCATTCATTTATATTTACACATGATTGCTTTGAAATACTTTGAAATATTTTAACTAATTATTTTACATTTACAGAGATGGATTAAAAAGCACAAGGAATTCACATGTTAGGGCTTTAGAAAATTAATAGTTTCCCAAGACGCACATTTGCGACAACGTTTTGCTATTAGTATTTGTTCTGGTGCTATTGCAAGCAATTTAACTAAACCATTTGTATTTCAATGCTAACTAACTCTTGCGGATTATATTCGCTTATTTAAAGATACCCTAATATTGTGTAGAATATATGAATGACACACGATAGTATACCAACACATTTTGGTAGACATGTACTTCCTTACATCAGGATAACAATAACAGTAATCGTTAGATAGGCCGACTAAATGGTGTAACGTTGGAAAGTTGCATTGTTTATTTTATTATTACTACTAAACAGTTTTCCATTATTTAATATAACGATTTTAATTTTAAAAGGTATATACTTTTAGCGATTTATATTTCAAAGAATTTGCAGTCAATTTATTTTTCATTGTGAAGCATAATTTACATTAAATATTTTAATAATATTAATGTATAAGATACATAAATTGCAATTGTTTAATGATTAAGTACCTTTTCGTGACGATATTTTTAAGAACTGCTTTGGTTCGTCAAATCCTGGATCAAGATAGCGTTTGCGGCCGGCCGAGTTGTGACGCGAGGGCAGTATGCTTTTGGTTAGAGAAACAATAGCACGTTTCCAAATTTCTTAAAAAACGGTTTAACTTGTTAAATAATTTAATGATTATTCAATTTAATTGTACACCGTTTCCCTAGTCAGAGCAAACCTTCTTTAAAAATTTTAAATGGCATTTTCAATAATTATGGGTAAAATTTAAATTGTTTTTTTTTTGGCAGGATGGACTTCAGGATTTGGAAAGAGCTACCGGTTCTAAGTGTGCATGTGACTTCAAAGTAAATGAATACCGTTACCATCATTATAATTGACTTCTCTGTTATAAGTGATATTACGTAAATTGAAATGTAACACAGAAGTCTAGTGAGTTAAATAACTAATTAATTATTTACCATTTTAATTGAGCACTCACTTGCGAAAGACACAAGTTGTTCTTAATAATTTTATTGCTGGCTAATACTCTAGTCAGTTCAAATTGGCACACCTTGCCATATCTGGCTTCAGCATTTAGAATTACTGGAGATTACACCTCTCTTCAGTAAATTTTGTTTGGTAAGATCAATTTTATCATACCGGCTTTGTGTTTCACTAATTTATCCAATTGTCCAATTACTCAGAAGTCCATGTGCACGGCGATGATGTATTAAGAACTTATTAAATACTTTTGGTTTAAAAATTGGGATTTTGCTAAATTTGGAGTTAAAGTATATTAAATTGCTTTTGGCTTTCGAAATAAACAGTTAAAAACAAAACTGTAATTAATAAAATTGAATTTATCTCAATTATAATATGTTGTCTTTTTATTGTTATCTGTGATTGTTTTCAAAACTAACTATGATTTAAAATTTTACGATATTTCAATTGACTTCACCAAATCACGTAAGTTGCTAATAGATCTGTGATCAATTGATGCTTTTCGTATCTTGACTACTACCAAGAGCGACGCTGCGATCTTGAATATTCCTATTTCCGAACATTTACTTTTCTTAACTTACAGCTTCAAAGAGTCTAGACCCTTCTACTGCTGAAAAGCAGCTCCATTCCGATTTTGATCAAACTGCGTTTGATGACTAATGCCGCCTCATCCTTGTTGGATCACACTGTAACATTATCTCGTTGCTGTTCTGTAACACCTTTCACTTACATTATTTAATTACTGACCTAATTGTTCATTGTCGGGCAACAGCCCACAGTTTGCGTGTCTTGAATATTTATTACTGTATTGATCATTATTTGCTGTATTATATTGACTGTGATATCTTGTTGAACTAAATGATTAATTGTTCCTGTTGTTCATTATTTATTTTGCATACAAGTTGTTAATTAAGATTTGCTAATATCAATTGATTTTTCTTACTGTTTATTTGTTATTAACACAGCTGATAGTGCGCCCAAAATTATCGCTAGTTGCTTGTAAATTAGGCGTTGATTTATATTTAGATATTGGCCACTCTGTAGATTACCTGGCCACAGTTAACCTTACTAATGCAATAAACATCAGAGCTAAGGTCCGCTAGTTAGGTGGGCCTAATAACTGTGGATTATTACTATGTGTATATACAAAGTCGTTAGTTTCTGAAGTCTAACGCTAGAAGTGATTTGATACATGGAATAATTGAAGCTGCCAATACCATAGTAAATGATCTAAACTGATTTATAGGATTCATAATTTTGATTTAACAAAGGGATAAAATGTGTCTTGAACACAAAAGGCACCATGTTTGGTATTTAAAAATAAAATTTTGTTCAATAACTATAACTTTACCCAAACGTTTCTTTTGTTTTTATTTTATTACAATGTTTATTTAATAGAAATTTATTAAGCTCATAAACTTGTAACTAATTGTGTCATATCATGTATACGTATACTGGAACTTGTCGGCTGAAAATGGCTTCAGGAAAATATGTATATGGACACCCTGTTTCGGGTCACCCGATATATCTCTATTGTTAGATAAATAGTCGAACAAAATACGTATTAAATATTAAAGCACGCAAAGTGCACCAAATACGAGAAAGATAAATAACTAGTCTAACTTGTGCTAAACTTCATATTAGATTTAGTAACCACAAATATTCCAAAATTAACGTTTTACGATTACTAGCAGTACATAAACTTCTTTGCCAAACCTTACAACTTTATGTAAGTTACGTCTAAAATGTGTGATGGGATCTCCAAGCTAAATATTCTGTCTGAATAGCTCAAGCCTACTTCCCTGATTCTCATATTACTGAGGTTTTTATTTAAAAGGATTCGTACGCTGCCCATTCGTATAGATAACATAAACTTACTATACCGTAAGCTGCAATAGTTTACCATAATTGCTGTGTAGAAGTTTCCATTTGAAGTAAATAACATTTATTGTAAACTATTTTATCCTACATTATATCTCTTCACTACCTTTACCCGTAAGAAAGATTATTGCATGGCTATCTTAGAATGAATACGTCTGCAGTAGGAGAATATCATGTAAAAGATTAATTGTTTTTAAATAATCACTACTGTTTATAGGAATAAATTTTTAACAAGCTTGTAAGCAATGTAATGTATCTTTGCATTACGTAACTTTAGCATTTTCTACATTGGATAAGCATTATAGCAGTAGTCATTGAAAAACTATTCGACCGCCAGTACCTGTATGCATAATTTATATGGTGTAGTCGACAAAAATGTTCATCCAGTTTTACAAACAATTTTATCCTAGTTTAAATGTCAAAATACATTTATTGCGTACACAATATAAGCACAAATTTTTAAAACTCCATAATGCATAAGGCATAATCTACTTCAAAATATAGGGCAGACTTTTTGCGATTATATTATCCATTATTCCTGAAAATATGTATCTGCAAAAAATAATATGACTTAATTACCAGTATTTCTGTGGGTGAGTTCAAGAAGGGCCATTGTCAAGATTTACACTTTTAAGAAATTATTGATAGAAAAATTGCCAGGAATTTGTGCATAATTTTTTGTTGTTTAGTAAACACGTTCGTAAACTTGATTTGCCTTATTAAAATCTAGTGAATTAAACGTAAATTGGTGAATTTTCATTATCAAAAAAATATTATATTTTAGGATTAATTTTAGATATTGACCTTTTTGAAAATTAAGAAAATACAGAATTAGAATTACTAGTTATCTTGTATTTATGGTGAATAATAATAATTACAAACAAAATAAATACAAATTTCAGGTAATACTATTTTTATTTAGGAACGTTTAACTCAGAAATTAAAATTTTTAAAATAATGCAATATACATAAAAATTGTAGGATAACTCCTGAGACAACTCCCTAATTTTGACTGTAGGTATCTGTTCAAGGTCTTCTACGTAATACTCGTCTTCTATTACCTCCTCGATGTCTGAAATGTTAATTAAGCAATATAAAAAAGTAAAATAACAAACCAAATTGGTGAATTGGATGTAAACCATCAAATCTCTTAAATCATTGAGCTTGTTTGTAGATAAGGCTACAAACCCCATGCACAGGGGCAATAGTTTATAACCGTCAGCAAAACTTCCGCTTTGTCTTTTTCTTGTTAGGTTTAATGATTTAAAGTCTTCGTCACGCGAATTTGGATATATGTACAAAATAGTTTCACGGTGTTCTAGTGTATGCATAATACTATCTTCAACCAATGAATGTTGCCCTTTTGAGTGTTACTGGTTCGATTAGCGTAAACACTGTTCAATAAATTTTCAACATTAAAAAATCGGGTTGAACCATTTCGAATACTTCAAGTTTAGGATTACGAACCATTTCCAAGAGATTTATCTAGTCCTTGGGAATTTCAATATCAACGTTTATCTTCTTTTTTCTTTTTCTATGATTGCGTAAATTGTATCCGTCTCCATATGAGTATGACCCGGTTCTAAACATTTGTGTTTTATTTGAGTTCTCTTATTTAGTATCTCGAAATTTCTTATTATTTCAAGAAAAATTACTGTCACAAAAGCGTTGCAGTTTTTACCTGAGCAACAGTCACTGTAAACATTATTGAATTTTATTTCAGCGGATATATTATCCTTTAAAAATTGCTAAATGCAGGATGCTATGCCTTGGTCACCACGATCAGCCAGTGGTTTATTCGACACATTACAAAAAGTTTCTGTATATTTCTGGGTAGTCATATAAAAAGTCGAATTAAAAATCCACAATTCGCTCTTATAGAATGAAACTCGATTCGCGAGGTATGGCGTAGGGAGGCATCTCTGTAAATCATGTGATATTGTCATAGTTTTATTGCAAGATTTACTTTTAGGTTTATCGATTTCCTTTTCATTATAGGTTGATTAGGTGGCATTAATATGTTCTTCCCTTAAAGTGATAGCACTATGTCGTTGCTCTTCAGAATTGGTCGATTTTATTATCATTTTATACTTGTCGTATTTAGCACAAGTGTCATTTCTTGGATGTTTAAATGCTAAGTTTAAAAATTCTCTGAATATCTTTTTATAGAACGACTAGCTTTGATACACAAAATTGCGGCTGTTACAGTACTCTTTGTACAATCTGTACATTTTTAATACAGTCAAGTCCGGTTAGAGATACTTACTTAACTGTATAATAGCTTTCAAAGGTTGGAAAACTATCGATATGTTGCTTTATAATGTTAACGGGGTTTGGGTTTAGTTGCCATGCTTTCCCCTTTAGTCATTTGTACAAATTCCCAATGCTGAGACTCTGCTTTTCACATATCACTCTCACCCTTCTTAGAGATATTTACAATGTGTTTAGGAACATTGTTTGACATACTTTAATTGTTTTGTCATCTTTCTTCAAATAGTATCGTCTGATAAATCTTCTACGAGAAGGTGAATTCTTATCGCGACGTAATTTTCGGAATTTTTTCAGACACTGACATGAAACAACATGAACTTCAGTTAATTATTTGATGATATACTGCATAAATCTTTGAAGATATTTTGCCTTACCTCTTTAGTAAAATGGTTCTTACATTTCCGGTGACATTTGTCACTGCACGAAGAAAGCGAACGTTTTGTTGGCGCGATATCCTTTTTTAGTTCACGTACTCTTCAGCTGCTATTTGCTTTTTTTTTGTTTACATTTCTATTCCAAGAATCAGGGTTTCGAGTTCGTTTCCTAGAGTCTCTCTGTTTTCGTCTTACAGTACGCTTGACCTTCTGGTTAGGAATATTACCTAAATTATTTTTATTTTTTTCAGCTTCTAATCTATCAAATTTTATCTTTAATAACTTCTTGTGCGGTATTACGTTTAGTACATCTTATGAACCTGAACATTTAGTACTTGATGACACATACGATTATTAACTCTCTAAGAATACAAGCTTATCTGATTGATGAGAAGAGCATGGTAAACTTGAATCCGTTTGGAAAATTGGTGTCATTTCAAGTTCATTTACATTTCCCGGCATTACAACCTCGTCAACAACGCCAAAGTTAGACGGTTCTATTGAGGTAATCACAACTTCACTAGTATTCAGTAAATTAAAAAAATCATATTGTGTTCAATGTGCAGTTAGCACCTGAAATTAAAGAAACATTCTAAAATATGCAACGTTCTGTTCAAAATTGAGAATTTGCATTATGCCACTCTTTTTTCAGGATATTATACAGAACTACCTAAATACTTATGAAACACTTCTCACCACAGTCAGAGTATTTAGTCGAACATACTTAAACCATGGCGGTGTCTAATAAATCAGTAGGAATTATGTTTTTATCGGCATAAAACTGATTTACGTGGTTAGCTCGTGCAAAGGAAAAATCTTTATTATAAGCTAAGTTGAGAATTGAATGCAAATGGTGATTAAACAATTAGAATAGGAATGTATTACGTCATTCTCTTTCCGGTTACCTACTCAATTTAAGGAAAAGTTACTGAAAAACTGCCTAGATTATATGAAAGGGCATTAAATGTCTAAGAAAATAGTAAAATAAAAATAATTGTTACAGCCAAATTCGAAAAAACTTGAAACTGAAAGAGTAAGGTGGTACGTACAAACTCAAATATGCAATTTGGCCTTCTAGGGCTTTTGATTTTCGAGTTATCATGTCCACAGGCACACACACAGATACTCACGCATGCACACGTACAAGGACATGCACACGCCCGCGCGCACACGTACCGCACGAACACGTGCACAAGTGGATCCGCGCACGCGCTTTCCCGCTAACACACCCCCATACAACCGTACGCACGCACGCACATACACAAACAGACCATTTTCCAAAAACATGATATTCGTATTCAAGGTACTCGAGAACATGTATTTCTACCAAAATTTCGACATCGAAAATTTTGGTCGAAAACATTACTTTCTCTTTTACTTATATTTCGTATAGGGTAAGAGAAATAAAAATTCATAAAGTACTTCCAAAAACGACGGATGGGTTTAGCAGCCCCTAAACATAACGTAATACCTACACTGATGGCACTGTGCAGCGTATTTTTATAAAAAGGTAAACAACTCCGAACATTTTGGAATATAAATAATTAAACATGCTTTGACGCAAAACTAAAATTTTTATAAACTATGCAAAGGAACAATCACATCCTATAATTTTATTTAAAAATATAGTCTATTATCTTTTAATTAAGAAGCTTTATTTATCAACTATAATGCCTAAAACATTTCAACCTTCATGAATGATTGATGCTTAAAGATAGTTTTGATCATTTTACAGACGCCTCCGCGTTGTTAAAAGTTACTTGTCAAACACGAGAGAGATATATGGTGTTCGATTAGATGTTAGCCAAAGTCAGGACTGTATATAGTATGGTTTCTTCTAGAGTTTCATATTTGAATGTCGCGCACCGTTATGTCCCTCTACTCAGTCTTTCCTGCCTTTAACAACCTGCACTTGATAACATTTTCCAGTGTTGCGTTAAATAAAATGAAGGCGAACTAAAATAAAATATATCCTGTGATGATCGTACTGATTTTCTAACATTTTGACAATCAAAAGGAATTCGTATCGAATTTACATCTATCCAAATATAATCCAATACAATATCCAAAGTGATTAATACCATATACGTATCTTTATAATTACCCAAGGCTAGTTTAAGACAATTTATAGAATTCTATAAAATTCAGGTTTATTCGCTCTACTATTATAAAGAAGTTTACATACAAAATCATACATACAACCAAAAGTCGGAAACCAGTTCGACACTTAATAATACTTTTACCAATTTTGCTAAATCATGAGTTAATGTGAAAATGGTATTACCAAGAAGCAAATTATGTTTTATTCTATTTCAATCAAAATATATATTGTCAAGTTAACAGTCTGCACGATACATAAAAAGTAATATCAATGGAAATTTAAGACAAATTAAAACACAAATTTATAATGCATGGTTTTCAAAGGCGCCAAGTGTGAAATGGTAGTGTAAGTTAACCGGTTCTAACGCCATACGTACAAACCTCTAGCATATCAAGTCATAAACGTTGTTTTCTCTCTTTAACCCATAGGCTTACATGTAACTATTTCGCTTTAAGCAAGCATGTTACCAACTCAGAAGAAAAATGTCACTAGATTTAGTAACAAAGCAGATTCTTGAAAATTTGCGGAAATATACCACCAAGTTTAGTTATAAAGAAATATTCTAGGGGATTTTGATATAGTAAGTATGTCTTAGATTTCGAGAGAAATTTTAAATGCATCTGACCGGAGAAATAGAGAAAAATTACAATCATCGATACGACAACCGATGTATCTATGTAACTCTCAGTCCTTCGTAAAGAATCTCACGATTTCAATCCAGCTATTTTAACATGTCAGAGAAGCAATACGGTATACGCGGTATGCCCATCTAACACGAAGTAAAGGTGATAAGACACCTTTAATGTAAAACTATATGTAAAATCAAACATTCTTGAAGAAGTAAGAAAGCACTTTAGATGTAAAATTACACATTCTTGGATATTAACCTGAGCACCCCAATAACTACTACTTTTCCAACCCTCGGCGTAGTACTACAAATATGGTACATTCTTTTTATTACGCATCAGGCAAGACACTTTAAAATTATACCGCAACGCATTGTGGGAAGCCTAACAGCAGTATATAAAGAAGCATGAGAGCGCGAGGATCTCATTTCATGTTCAAAGCTTGCGCTGACATTTTTAAATTCAAAATGTTTACGTGTAAATCTTCTTATAGGTAGTTTTCGCGCAAAGGTAGTTTTTTAGTACGTCAGCAGCGCTATTGCAAATCAACAGACAATTTGCGTGAAGTGTGTAGAATTATTTTCATCAGCCAAAGCCATTTCGGGATAGATCAGAAAGACCAGCATGGTTTAAGAAAAATAAAGGTGCCAACTGGTGTAATAATGCAATCTTCCAACTCCAAGAGGGTTCGTATTGACAACAATACTGAAAGTGATAATCTAAAGTAAGGTACAGTGAAATGTGATTTGTGTGAAGTGTACAATCCCAAAATATATACAGTGTAACACAACAGAAGCCTGGAACAAACGAACAAACTATGTATGACAACGGGTGTGGGGAAGTTATTAGTAATCAACGCGTTTAAAACAGAATAGCTACATACAGTATTGCTCCATACGATATAAAAGAATGAAAAGTGAATATAAAAGAATTCTGATTAGCTTAAAAACCAAAAGTTTTAAGGTGTTTACAACAAGAAGTAATTAAGCATGGTACAATAAAAGTGGACATTGAACTATTTTGAATTCTTATACCACCATAAAAATACTAAAGAAATTAAGCCATTTGAAACAAAATTCGGAGTCATTAATGATTCAAACGATTTTCACTTAATGTATAACAGCTGTATGGATATAATACATAATAAATCAAGCGAGTCTGAAGAACGTGGTAGTGGGTGGCCGTTAAAAAGTATACAATTCATTAGATTTAACATAAATAAATACAATCCTTCAAGAGATTCATCATATATTCCGCAACCATCAAGTATTCAGTCAAAAAATGCCGTAATTAATATACAAAATTCTGACAATAAATGTTTTATGTGGAGTGTTTTAGTCGCTTTACATCCAACAAATTTCAGTTCAGAATGTGTTACCAATTATCAATAATACGAAAATGAATTAAATTTTACAGATCACTGATTACCTGACTTGGCAGTGTGAGCAATTAAAATAAATTACTATAATGGGTTGTAAAATTACGCAATTATTAGGTTTTTGAATTTTAGGGAACTAAATTGTTTCCAGACTATGTTATTGATAATAAGCCTGAGGGATAAACCCCTTATAATCGGACAATTAATATAATGTACCGCTAAAATCTTATCTAGGAATAATCTGTTTATGATTCCTTTTCAATATTTACGTTTTTAAATTTGTAGAACACGCCAAAAATTTTATTAACCATATATGATTATATACCTGATAAATAACAAAGCATAATGAGTTCAATACATTTATTAAATGCCAATTTTAAAACAAACATAAAAATTTGCAGTTAAAATTCTTACATCTACAAAATAGGCAATAAATTTCCTACAGATACAGTTATGTAAACAAATACAAAAACCTGTTAGGATAGATCGTTTTAATCTTTATTTTGCCCAAAAATATGCCGTTGTATGGCTTTTTCTAAAGGGATCTAACCTGCAGGTATATAAAATTAATTGAATTTAAATTGTACAATATATTTACCTTAAATTAAAATAATGACGTCAACATTTATTAAAACTTCGTTTAAAAAAATTGTTAGTTTTTAAAACCTCAAAATTTTCACAGAAAGATTTGATTTTTATATTATCATTCGATTGATCGATAATACCTTATTTCTGTTTATTTCCTTTAAAACAGAATTCGGTTTATGATTTGGTTTCCATGCCAATTAATGCTCTGGATATTAAATCTTCAAGTTTTATTTCTTACGATATGCGCGATTTTCATGAAACTTCAGTTTTATAAAATTAAATAAAATTTTATAAATTTCTTGACGGTGCCCCCGTAACACTTTAATTTTGCTGCCGGTTGTCAATCAGAGGTATTATATTTTTCAAATACTTGGATAAGTTTTTGAGCAAGGTATTTTTTTGGAATTCACATATTTACCAGCAAAATGATCTACTTGCGGTGCTGTCACTGGTTGCTTGATACATCACCGCGTGTTCGACGTAAGTAAGATAAATTTTCTTGTAACGTTCTGCTTTATAACTATTTTAAATTCTCTTTCTACTGTTGCATTGACAAATCAAAGGATTTAAAATTTAAACTGCTGATTGTGTACAATGTCGGAAAACCATTGGATTTCCGTTAGACCCCTGGGCCTGTCTCGCACCCTTCTCAAGTTTTACAGCTTAAGTTAGTAAAATATATGACACCATAATTTCGAAAGATTCCTTGCTTTATGGATATCTTGTTGCAAGACCTTTCTAGTATTGAATATGAAATCTGAATTTGTCCCTTCAATTGTTAGTTTACTTTACACTGTGGATTATATGTATATCCAAACCCGTTTTTTTTTATAATCCAAAACAATTTAAACTTCGCTAAATATTTAATTTATGGTACGTAAACTTCGTTTTTAACTTAAAAATACTGTTGGGTAATTTCTACCTAAACCAAAAATTTTAGAAATTTAAAATAGTTGATAGCTTATTTCAATTTTCAAATATGAAACTGAGTAATTTTTAAATGCTAATTACGAGGGTCTAACAGCGACAACAACATCGAATTATAGTGTAACATGGTTATTAATGGAACAAAATACTTTAACGCAATCACACATATGAAACATTTTAAGGTCTCTTTCATATAGCTATTAATATGGGTGTTATGCCTACTAGCAACAGTCTGCGAGGTCGTGTTAATTCATGCAGATTCCTTAATTAATTATGCTAACATCACCTGCTTCATACAAAATAAACAACTAGTTATCAACATGGTTTTAATTTCTGTCAGCAAAAGAACAAATTAATGATACATAATAGTTCTAAACAAAATGTTGATTGTCGGCCTAATGCTAATACTTAACTTAATGGTTCCTAGAATCTTTTATGCTTGCATACTGCAATACTCCTTGTTCGTTGGTTGCCTTTACCTTTACTTTACTTCACTTTAATCTGGCTTCCAGAAAACCTTTTATGAGCATGGATAAGTCAATCTAGTAATTGACATACGACATATAATATAAGAACTTAGGACTGCATATTAAGTTGTTAAAGTATGGTTTTATAGAAGGTAGTATAACTAGAATATCTTTTAACTAGAAAGCCCTTTTACTAGAATGACCCTTTACTAGAAAAAGGTATGCAATCCTAAAAGCAATTAAAAACCTTGGGATCAAGGTCAACCTAAAATAGAGATACTGCCAATTAGCTATGTTCATACGAAAAAATGATTTAATTACCTTTAATTAACTAGTTCAGATGGGTACTCCTTAAGGAACAAATGTAGAGCTAGACAGCAATGCCACGACCTTTAGAATCTCAAACCTTCCTACAGGCATTACAGAATGTTTAACATAACGAAATACAAAACAATAGAGGTTACCTTAAGAAAACATTACGAAGCACGAAAATGTTGGCTGATTATAAAACTTTTGTCGATGCCATGTCAAATTAAAAGCGGGAAAACAATGGCGTCGAAGTACAGGCCAAGATTTCACGGCTACTTCGACCACACCCGTAGATCGACCTGCCTGCGTCGGTCTATTACACGTCACCAAGTGATATATGTATGTGTGTGTATATATATATATATATAGGGCAAGTGAAAAATCGATATATACAGTAACAGTCAAAATTGACGACTGAAGATTTTAAATCGTAACAAGATGGGAGACCGGCTGACATACAAACCGAGAAGCAGGGCTGACAGTCATAGAAAAACTAGGGAACCGAAGGTGGAAAAATTGCCACCAGTAAAGCAAGCAATGATATTCTCAGAAAATAGGTATTATATTCACGGCGTGGAAATAATAGATTTTTTTTGATATTCGACAAATAAATGAACGATTTATAATCTCATTTGTTAGAGTTACTGTCTCTGCGATGGCGTATTTCGGATAATTAGCTACTATACGATTATTGTTACCAATTATCATCCATCTTTTATAGTTCACCCTACTATTGCTTACCTCCTCATGAATATATTCTGGCGATGCAAAAGTGTCTGTAAATGGTTATTCATATTTCCTTTATAATTCCCAAAGGTAAGCTACATTTAGTAACATTTTAATTTTAACGAAATATCGCTTAATCACTCGCAAGCATGTATCCAATAATATTAGTAAAATTTAGTTTATATAATTAATAGCCAATAGAAGTTTAGTAACAGATAACAACATAAATAATCAAAGATAAATAAAAGATTAACTAATATCTAAAGAATCTAAATTTGCTTAAAACTAACCTACACTACTTTTACCAAACTTCTGAAAACTATTAATGCATCACTATATGAAATGACAGAATTCCATAAGAAAACAGTTTCCACTGGGCATTTCAAAAGAAGCTGATCGCAGTTAGGCAAAATAAAGGTTACTTCTAGAACAAGCAAAATTTGTTAAAATTGAAAATTCGGAACATTACTTGAAGCTAAAGTCAAACTCGAAGAAAATAAAATCAGTAACATTTCAGTCGCCTAACAACGGATCTTTGGCCTTGTTCTTCTATTCTAAACAAATTCCTCCCAGGAGATTACGGGTTTCCATCGAACAGGATTTCTTGGGAGACATTGCTGTTAATGGACCTTTTCCTCTTGCTTTGCTTGAATATAAACTTCGCTGATTTGCAAGGTCATGTAACATGGTGAGAGATGATATCACTTCTGGTTATTTGTCTCTAGTTCCTGCTTTATTTAGTCTTTTTGTGATTGTTTTTTACACCACTACTACATTACTACTCACGGAAGACTTGTCTTTGATCGAAAATACCATGGCCCAACAGACATATACTGACGAGATATCTATGATGAAAATTTTGGAATTGAGCTGCCAACCCAGTGCCATGGTGATACACGAACTGTGAAAGGTTGCGGCAAATCATGAGTTGGACATTCTATGCCATCGAGAATTATTCACCACCAAATAACGGAATATTCTAGGTATGCCAGTATCTAGCTTAAGCGTAACTAAGGTGATACACATATGGTGTCCATCGTAATTTTGAACCAGTCAATTACTGAACAGTTATAAGCCAGCAACGTGACTGCCGTTGTATTTACGTGGAGGTTAGAAGCGACTCAGGAAGCTAGATGTTAATAAACGCTTACTTCCAACATCTAGGTGAAATGCAAACCTATCTCTAGAAAATTTGTAGAGTTCTGCATACCTACATGAACAGAGGTATCATATATGCAATTGATGCTAATGTGAAATCACATATGTGGCACATGAACAGAACAGACGGTAAGTGGGAGAAAGGTTTAGAAGTAGTTCAGGAGTTCAATTGTGAGATACTTAATCTACATAATATACCCTCTCAGGTTCCACAGAACGAACAATACGGAAACGATTATAGGCGTTCCCATATGTACACTCCAAACATGATAGAATAGCAAACTGGAAAGTCACAGAAAACGATACCGCAAGTGACCATAACACCATTACCCTTTAACTGGCACAAAGCAACAGGTTAAGAAAAATCACGGACATTAACAAAAGTTTCAATTACAACAAGGGAGACTGGGCTATATTTTAAAATACCTTCAAACCACCACCAAGAATAAATTAAGAATAAGACCTAAACCTATTTGCTAAAATACTAACAAACTCCATCAAACAGCAATAAGGAAGTCGTCCTCATTCATTATCTGAAGCACAAAATAAATACCACCTTTTACAACGACCGCTTATCTGACCTGAGAAGGAAAATTAGAAACGCCAGTAGGAAATACCGAATATCTTTAATCCTCGATCTATCACCTATTCTACTAGAGACAATTAAAATGTCTGTACAAAAATGAAATATACACTGATAAACTACAAAGTTGAATTAGCTTTACAGAAACTAAATTAAAAATCGATCCCATGAGTTTTCCGTACCGAATAGTTGCGAAAAAATTTAAAATAGCGCTGAGATCAACGCGATGCAAAAAGTGGTTGAAACTTTCACGACAACTTGGACAGAACCTGCAACATACCTAATACAAAGCTTACTACTAGATTACAACATACAAATAGGCAGCGACGCATGGAAAAAAGACGTATTCATCAAGACTTTATTACAACCTAACACCACCTTTTGAGGAGACTGGACTGACGTTAGAGATACCAACACTACTCTAAGTCACAAGAAATCAACAGCCCCCTGGTGGAATAAACGGTAGTAAAAGTCTGACGTGATCATTGCGAATAACGGCTAGATTTAATTTAAAGGACATCGATCTATGGAAAAAATTTAAAAAATTTGAATTGAATTGGTAATTCTTAAACTGATACAATGCCTATTCGTTGCGAACCGTGGAATACAAAATCGCTTATAACACCTTATATTTGTAAATTTCTTCTGACATTGTCCTGACGTTTTTGAAAAGCTCCAAATTGACAGAAATTTTAACGACTTAGTTTATTGTTAACTGCTTTTTCAATTACATGGTTGAATATATTATGGCAATAACTTATGCGTTTCACTTTAATTTTACCAGATATCTATTGAGACTGAAAGCGGCGTTAGACTATAGTAGTTAACAATTAAGCAACTACTCTGTTCTAACGTTAGAAAATTGATAATGGTTAAGATCTGTTTCATATTTCTAAAATTATTGTAAATGAAAATAGCCTAATAGTATTTCTAAGTTTAGAATGAGGCTTCCCAGACGGCAAAATAAAGTTTAACAAAGGCGTATCGTTTAAAAACCCAGACTTGGATACAAAATGTAAAATGATTTATGCAAACGAACATTTTACAAGGAAAGGTCTTCAGCTGCAATAAAGTTTAAAAAGTCAAACAGCCGCCTCCGAATAATTTACGGTATCACTTACTTAAGTTACCCAAGAAGCAAAACTAGCGGATGGTTGCGGAACGAGGCGCCGGAACGTGTCACAAGACGAAATCGCAATAACGCATGTGGCAGAAACACCAGTGTTTTAGCAACGGCCAGCAAAGCTACAGTGGAGCGAGGCGTGGTTCTCTTGTACTGAGAAGCTAAACACTGTCGGGAAAATAAGTCTAAAATTGGTAAAATATGGGCGCCACTGTTTTCAAGACTACTGCAGACAGGTAATGTTCGAAGAACATCCTGTATATAACATGATATAATTTACCTTACCTTATAAAAGGAAAACAGACGCTTACGGTACTGCAGTAACGAGATTCAAAACTGAAAGAAAAGTTCTTAATCTAACGGTGCTTTCTTTACTTCATACCACTCGGTATATTAAAATTGAAGAAGGGATACTGAATGAAACTGAATTACTAATCACTCGGTTATTTTCAAAACTGAAGGTTTGCGGTGTATTAAATAACTAGCTACGGGCTAATCCTATTACTGACCACCCGGTATACATTTAATGACTATACTTTGAATTCTTTCAACAATTAAGCGAAGGCAGAGATAAATACTTTAAGGACGTGAGTTATTCAATTAAATTTGCAAATTAAAAGCTTACTTCTATACACGCACTGAAAGGTTAACACTTCACGTCGTAGTGTGAATTAATAAAGAACAACACTTCGAAGCACACAAATATTCATATATTGGTTTGGTACGGTTCACGGTTCACAACTAGCATCAATTCAAATTATACGTCACTAAATAAAACTTAACTATTAACACATAATACATTGGCTACCGAAGCCCCGAAACTCAGATTTGGCAAAAATAGAGAAGCAGCCGGTCCTGTGCGCAGCTGACTGAGTTAATAAAACCAGATTGCGAAACTGAGCTCTAGGTTTTTCGCTAACTATATAACAATTCTCAAAAGGACAAAATGCGTCCACAAATATAATTCCCGTGAGTACCCAGAATATCATAATTCTAAAATTAATAATTTCATTTAAATAATAATATTTTACAGTGGCATTTAAAAGAAAATTTCTCGAAACATAAAATGGTTAACAACAAAACAAAATAGTTCTTTAATTTGGCGTTATCAATTTTGTGTCCATAATTTATTTATTCCTGTGACCCATTCAAT
>JAHWXV010012833.1:0-14736 GCA_024586415.1 Phrixothrix hirtus | reverse complement strand
ATATATATATATATATATATATATATATATATATATATATATAACTAGATGGGGCGGCAATTTAATCCTGGTACGCGAAGAACTAAAAACACAAATAATGAGACTCTGTTTACTATTCTACGTCATGTACTAAAAATACTAAATAAAGCAACCTCAGACAGCTGGTAGTGTTATTATAATTAACTTACCCGACGGATACTGTTGATTATATCTCTTCCGGGCCATCGATAAATTTAAGATTTTCTGACCTAGCGAAAGTAAATTACTCCTATTTCTGCCGTTGGCATGCATTTCAATTACTGGAAACAATAAATAAAACACGAGCAGATATATCAAATAAGTTTTAGCAATTAGCAGGAAAATATGGTTTTTAAAAATTACACTGTGTTAACAGTGTTTTATTTACGGATTATTGGGACACATGCTTTTGCTCGTGGCCACGCTTTTACTCATTCGATTTTGTTTTTTTCGGCGTGAGACTATTGAATTGTTTTTTTAACACCCATATCCCCGCAAAATCTGTGACCCATTTCGCGACAAGCGGCAATGTTTTGTAATATTATGATTCAATTTGTGGCGGTTTTCCACAATGGGATGCTTTCTTGAGTGCATTAATGGAAGTCAACGTTGTTTGTTTCATCCAATTAATGTTTCAAACCAATTTAGGGAACCGAATAGCAACGAAGTAGATTGCACCAACTTCCGTCCACACTGGACCGCATCTTCCTTTGATGTACGGACTCAAGTCCGGTGGTATTTGAACGGCGTCAAACCTCACGATGTATAGACCGAAGCAATTTAACTCGCTTGGAATCACGTCTACTTTTGTATATTCGCTCTGCTTAGTGTATACGCGCCTTTAGAATGTATTATTGGTTCATTCAGTATTGAGTTGCAAAAACTGTAACCGAATATTTCTTACGAGCTGATCTCTTCCAATACAAACCGATGACCTACATTTAAACATTTTAAAAATTTGCCCGCACAAAAATTAAACATTCAATTTTAAACGCATCTAATTACACGAAAGAATGTAACTAGATTTTTATAAAAAAAGAGTGGCCGTGTATCAAACTAAATAAAATAAATTCAAGGCGCCTAGATATTTTGCATTAAAATCCAAAATTTTCAATTTTACAGTGATGTTTACCCGTAGACGGAAGAAAAAGAAATTGCGCATAGCTCAGTGAACAACATATTATAACACAGCATACGTAGGATACATAAAAACTAAATTAAAAACCTTGAAGTGTATTGTTCCATGTATCACGTTTCACCATCACAGGAATGTTTCAGGTTAACTTTTGTCAATTAACATAAGCTATAGAGTCTTCGCTAATTCAAACACAACCAGGAGGAAAATTATACGACGAATTTTTGAAAAAGGTTAAATTGAAAGGTAGAATAATGCTACGTGAAAGTTTAGTATTATACCTTAACATACATTAGAATAACTGCATAACAAAAATTTATAGAGTATTTTTAAGAATACAGCTTATTTATTTTAACTAGAAAACAAATATTCTCTTATTTTTGAGCTTATATAATTAAAAGGAACAATTCGATATCGGTTAGTGTATTCAGAAGTACACAGTTACATAACATAATAAATGCACATACGAGAAAGAAAAGTTCAACATCGTTTAATAAAACAAACGATAATCTGGATAATAATGTAACATTAATATATAAAAACCTAAATGCAACTAAAGCTATGTTCACACACAGATACTTTTGCTGCCACGGTAATTAAAAGACTGCGTAACTTGGACTGCAAGTGAACACTCGTGCAACCAAAAAGCAGCGTATGAACGCGGCTACTTGAAACCTCTATTTGCTGTGCACAGCCTGCAAAATTGCGTAGTGTGAACAACATTTATTGATTTTGCAACCGCAATAAAAAATATTCACTTGATTGAAACTTTTGCTACTACTGCGGGTGCAGGAAATGCTTTGTTTATATGTAGGTTTATCAAATTTCAACTACTACGCAGTACATTAAATTAAGAATACATTTGTAACATGATGTTTAGGTATTTACTCATGCAAATATATACACAAAACTATTCAGCACCGTGATCGTACTGCGACTGGCGTGATCCAAAGTGTAAATTCAGCAAAAGCTGCGCCCACAGTGTGAATAGGTATCCTTTTTTAGAAACGCAACTTTTTAAGGAGTCGCAGCAAAAAAGTTGCATGCTCCGCGCTGCTTTAAGTCTGTGTGTGAACACATCTGCAAGCTTTGCAGCCTGAACTCAAAAGTTGTGTAGTAAAAATAGCTTTGTATGACTAAGTTCTAGAAATTTCTTCACAAACAAATCACATTTAATAAACTCCAATTCGCAAGCAAAACGATTCGTGTTGCAAAGTATAAATGCAGCAAAGCTGCATTACATTTTTGAAGTAGCCGCAGCAAAAGAGTTGCATGCTGCACGATACTTTCTCTCTGTGTGTGAAAACGATCTGCAATCTTTGCAGTCGCAACTAAAGAACTGCGATATTTATGAACTTAGCTTTAGATATTGCCACGTATGATCTTACAACATCCACTAATGATTGCTCGTGTTGTAAGAGAAAATTAAAGGTTGCGCGGCTAAGCTCAATAACAATTTGCAGGTGAGGGGCGTGGACGATTTTGCTACGCTGGTTCTGACTCTTGTCTACAACTCGCAGATGATACCTATAGGAAGGGAAATAAAGCATATACCTGTAAGGGCGCCAGTCGTGTGTACCTTCATATCTCGTACATACGCCTCACACGACAAGGCGCATGACGGCTTCAGAATCCTGGTGCTGGTCTAATCTAATCTAAAGAAAAGGTGTTTGAAACAAGGAATGAAATGCAGATGAAGTACAACAATACGTATGTTTATTACCGCCAACGAGTTCGGCAATAAATAACAAACAAAAATAGAAAAAGATAACAAAGGTTACTAAAAACTAAGTTATACATTTTTATTCCTTTTGGAACGCCAAAATGACAATCTAGGTTATTGAATTTTTACCTTAACGAGATCTAGGCCAACCGATATAATTATATATTAAACAAAGGAGAATAATAATGCTTACAACTACGTTACAATTTTTATCCTTTTCGGAACACCAAAATGACAAACTAGGTTATTGACTTTTGCCTTAACGGGATCTAGGCCAACCGATATATTGCTATAAGTGATAAGAAACTTATGTTACAATTAACATTCCCAAAAATAAAATATCCTGGAATAGTCAAAAGCAAAGCACAATCTACTTCCCTTCATTAACGCTTAGCAAAGAAAAAATTAATTTTACAAAACCAAAATAGTAATCAAAAATTACAATGAACATTCCTAATAGCGTTAGGTAAACGTCATCTAATATCAAAACATTATAGAAGGAGATTTAGTTGATATCTGCTAACGATATTCCAACATTAAAACTTGACAGGTGCTATAAGTTGCAAATTTCTAAAATCATATATTGTAGCTAAACATAAGAAAGTGCAATAATCAAAAAATAATAATTATAATGGTTCAAAATACAGCTTAAGTAAATTCGGTACCTTTATTTTGTATTACAACACTCAAATATTAATTTTTAAGATAAAGAAAGGACAGAAATTGAACTATTGTCGTGTAAAAAATTCCATTTTCAAAGGAGATTATTAACGTCACATTAAGCATATAAATATAATTCACTAAAACTCTAAAAAACCTTACAATAAATTATATTTCATAAATTGTACATATCAAAACTTGAACAACTTATTCAGTTTGATCCAAAATACTACTTCAAACATTTATTACTTTAAAAAGGCAGGGAAAAACGTCATTTAAAAGTTTATATTTAACGTGAATTAATTTATAATATCACAAATACTTCTTATGGCGTACAATATATTATAATTGAACTAATGAATTTTCATTCCCGAAAGTAAATAATTCCTTAATACGTTATTTTCAAAAACTAGGGATATCAATTGGTAACATGTTTTTCTGTCAGTGTAAAAACAAATTGCAGGTCTAGCTTTATTAACAGGTGCAGCTATCAAAGACGGAACTAACCTCGATTCCATGAAATGAAACGGCGTAACCTATACCGGCCAATGCAGACTGCCACATGTGATTTTATACGATAGCGGCCTTGACAAAATTTGTTTATTTACATATAATCAGGGTTAATTCATTTTGTTAATTAATTCCTCCAATATGAGAACTGCAGATGATAATAAATAATTTTTCCTTTTAACGATTACAAACTTGGAATAACCATGTTTATTACATCCAACCGGAATTAGTTGCTATAATTAATGATGGAAATTAATTATAAGATAATCAAATTTAAATGATTAAATAATTATTCGTAAGAATAACAATTAATAGGGCGCAAGAAGAACCAAAAAAGGTTGACTAACAATTAATGCAACACAACATAGTTAAATTTTTAGTGTGGAGCTTTAGGCGAACGTATACAGGCAACGGCCTCCTAAAGACTGGCGATAAAAATTCATTTTACCTTCGTAGCGCATTATCTAAATATATTTGCAGAAACACAAGGGCGCATTCAGTTGAAATGTTACATTGCTATTTTTATTTTATAACTAAATTTTATGGATTTCACAACGAAATACCCAACAATTTACAAGTTAAACAATTTAATTTAATAAAACGAAATTCGATAAATAACAACTAATCAAAAAGAAAACTTTAGAATGTAAACAAGTATCACAACTTGAAAGGAATGAGTGTACGTCATTCTTTTACTATTCGTTATTTTACAGATACATATTTAACTGTTCCAGATAAATCTAAACAAATAATTATGATTTGTTTAATAGTATTGATTTACGAAGAACGAGGAATTTTTTACAGGAATTTTTTTTCGATCTAGAACTGTCCCGCGGTTTGGTTAAAGTTGATCACACTATTTAAAAATCACCTTGTATACTTACTTTAGATACAATCTCCTTTATGATACGTAGCATTATTCAGCTTCTAATATAAATTAAATTTTAAGCGTTCGTATAGCATTATTCGACTCTGTGTTACTAACAAGTAACTATTGACAATGAACCACGAGCCCTGAATAGAACTTTATAATCCTAGCTTATGATAGAGCAATGAGAGGTAGAATATGTAGATATGAATGTAAAGCTAAATTAGCAATCAGCAATGCGTCAAGTTAAATTCGTTACTGTGCGCTTTTGACAAATATTACATTTAATAAAGGTATTTTGAAAATCCAATTTAAACTACCCAGGTGGTTCCATTATTAAATAAATTTATACTGCTTAAAATTAAAGCAGAATAATTTCATGTATAAATATTTAGGTTAAAATACTTTAAAGTTCTTAATTTGGAAAATTTTTTAGTTCTCATAAACGCTGATATTTTTGTAGGCGCAATTCATATAATTTAATCGCAGCTTGTAAATAGGCTATAAAATACGCGATGTTTCATATGAATAGTATTAGTTTTCCATATTTATAAATGACCCTACTAATAGTCAAGTTTAAAGCCTTTAGTGCTCATACTAAATCAAGCGTTTTTGAAATAAAACCACACAAAATGTTTCAAAGGGAACAATATTAATTAAAGTCTGCTTCTCATGTGTCATTAGCAAAACACAATATCATAACATGACGTTAGCAATTTCGGATTAATTTAGAAACACCATTTTCGCTACTCTTTAAACTCAATTCAGACTTCTGACACTATAATGAATCTTGAGTTTTGGAGACAATATTTGATAAATGATTTGTTAATATAGACTTGACTAAAACGAATGAGGGCAGCAAAAGTCTAGGGTCGTCTAGCTCGTTAAAAAGTTGTAGTTCTTGAAGAAAAATATACCCATTGTAACACTTTGTTCTGATTTCTTGTAGAAATTTAATTAGTCAGAACTTTGTTAATAGATCCATAACTACCTACTTATAGATGCATAACAATATACTAACCTTAAAATAAAGATGAAGAGATATCCTATAAAGTGTGAGGTTTAAATTCTAAATGAATAGAACACCTATATGAGTGAAAAGCCATATAACTACAAGTTCAAATTTAAACAAATATATGAACATTTGCAAGGATAGCCACCACCAAAATCGCATAATCTTACATAAAAAGGTAGGCAGGCGAACAAAAAAGTTTTGCAATTTCAAATGGTGTGCACAGTCACCCGTGAATCATGATTTCGTCCTTGTTAGGACTCGTCAGCACGAGATAGACCGCTGCACGTCGTCGAAAATGCAAGACTCCCTTATAAGCACTTCAAGAGTGCCGTTTACGTTTGATATTTTATGGCAGAGCCAATTAGTATTGAATTATAGGAGGTAATATTAAAATAAGCATGAAGAGATATCCTATAAATTTTAGTGGTGATTAGCCTTGCAAATGTTCCTATATTTGTTTAAATTTGAACTTGCAGTTATATGGCTTTTCACTCATGTAGCTGCTCTATTCATTTAGAATTTAAACCTCACACTTTATAGGAGCTCTCTTAATCTTTATTTTAATATTACCTGCTATAATTCAATAGTAGATTGCTCGACCATAAAATATCAAATATACTCAGCGTTTTCAAATCAATTGCACGTTGATGATTGTAGCATGGTTATTTATATAGGACAGTGCCAGATTATGTAACAACCACTATATTATAAGCATGTTCGCGTGAAGTGTTTGAAGACTATGTTATAAGTCTAGATTCTAAATTAAAATTGCGCATCCGTTTACCACATGAGTCAATTGGTTCCTTAGGCTGGTAAGAACAAAGGGCGTATGGTATCGTGGTTTGCGGATTCCATAACATCTCGATTCGTTGTACATAAACATTTTTGACGTATCAGAAGAATATCCATTCGTTGAATGTGCGTCAACGATCGTGTGAATATTAAATAACTTTCACTCTTAGTTATGCCACTGCAATGTACATATTAACAAATACTCTTTTTATTAATTCAGTTATCTACTACATGGTTTGTTATTTGTTTTATTTCATTTTGGCTTTACTGCAATTACCTTAAATTTAATGTATAATGTAGTTTCCGTTGTAATTTATGTATTTGTAAATTATTCTTAAAGAGTTTTATATATGACATCTAATTTTACTTTCAGTTTAAATTTAATTTCAGCATAAATGTTTAAACAAGAGAGTCCACAGTTTTTAAATCAAAGCAAACCATACAATTGTGGCAATCATGAAAATTATTACAAAGCCACATTGGTATTTCTTCGAAAATTATGAACAGCAGCAATTCCAAGTCGACATGACCCTTATGTATTTAAATTGTGGATTAATAATTCATAATTCATCTGAACTTTGTTCAAATATGGAACTTGGATTTTAAAACCCATCTTAAAAATTAATTCGAAAAAAAACACAATTAAGAAACAATTATAAATTATACGATACGAAAATTTTTTCCCATGTATTAGAAAGAGATGTGAAATATAACTAAACTTGTTTCCGAAGTTTGTATTAGCGTAGAAGTCTATTTTTAGAACAATAAGGAATTTATCCCAAACACGCGTTTATTTATAGCTTAAGGTCATGTTTATACGCCTACAGAAAGGCAAAGAAAGATTCTACCATAATCGTCTCATGTAGGTTTTTACAATTTTTAATTTTTCTAACTAAGTCGTAAATACATACGTTAACGGATTTAATTCGTCAATAAGTGTCCTGATAACTGTAATATCAACAAAAGAAGGCGCGCACGTTAGGCGCCAATTTTATAACGAGAAGGAACGCTTTTTGTGCCCCAAAAGTTGTTAATGATGTTATTTGTCTTGAATTATCTAGTTGCTCCGGTTATTACAGTGAAGATAGGGGGATTTCTACGTTTACGATGAAATTAATTCGGCTAAAATTTAGGAACGATTTGTAGGTGTCAAAAATCACAAAAAAGTCGTAATTTATGGGCGCACTTTACCTTAATGTCTTAACGGTTAGAACTTACTGAAATTGGACAGCAAAGTATCCTACTTCAAAACCGAATGGTTGTACTGTTACCATGGTATAGTCACTAGCTAATTATTTGGCGTACACCACTGGATAGGTACTTCAATTCAATTCGAGTTAGACTCACAGCTCACAATGTTTTACTTATTTATGTCTAACGTTTTCCTGTAAGCAAATTATGTTTACTACTACTAAGGCTGTTTGCAACGGTAAAATAATAAAATCATCTGCGTTAAACAAGTCACCTATAATAATAACAGAATAAAATGGTACAGAAAATAAAAGAACGTTTAAACGATCAATTGCTTAATCCTTAATGTGCAAAATAGGGGGCCCACTTAATTAATAATAACAAAGTACCGGCCCCGTCTAATTGTGGCCTCAAATTACTTTAAATACTTCAATGAAACATATTTTTGTGCGTTAAATAAATCTTACACAAACATGAACAAAATTGTCTATCTGTTGCTTGATTGAAGTAAGTCTCCCAGCGGATTATTATTACATGACAAGAAAGGGGTTGATTGTCGGATTCTCCAGACGAGTTCAGTGACTTGCGGAACTGAATAAAATTATCGAAAGGATGTAACTTACTTGCGATTTCCGCGGTCTGCGACTTTAAAGAAACAATGCGGTCTATGTTTTCGACTTTTATTGTACCTTAAGTACTGACTTGTTGGACCCTAATCTTCACTTAGGAATCGGACAGGTAATCGATGCGAACCCCAAACACAATTCGCCTTTAGTATGAAAATAGACCGAGTTTTCAATAATTCAGCCTCCAGTAAATAACCAAAAAAAGAGTAACTCGTCGATTATTTTCTCAAAACTTAAATTTGACACGCACATACTGAAGAATGCTACTTCCTTTCGTCACATGCGAGACTCTACTGTCTATTAATCGCAATTCTCTCCTTGAAATTGTGGGGAAAAGGAGGTCGGCGGTTAACGTTTATTTTTAGAAGCATAAACATTCTCATGGGAAAGCTGATGTATTTTAAAAAAAAATTTCTTCGTTTTATAAAGTGTGAACTGGGGATTTTTGAATGATATTCTTAAAAATGGGTTTGCAAACTTTACAATTCACGTTTATAAATTTAGATATAAAAATGATGATGGTAATTTACTAATTAGGTTTTATTCTTAATTTCCTTACATATATCTAGCGGGTGTTTCTAAATAATTCTTAAATGTTGCTAAAATTTCAGATACGTTTACAAGTATTTTCTATAAATGCACATTCAAAACGCCTGCGTACTTTTGTACTCCTAGTTCATTATATGTACCACAAGGGAGCACATATACATCCATTAGGAATTATAATTAGTAGTGTGCGTTGAGCTTCCGTCCGATACACACGTATTTGCCGGTAGCTCTTGTATATTATTGATACTGTAACTTAAGTACCTTCAGCTTACTGCGGTGGGTCGGTTGCAGTATCTCTTTAGTATTCGGTGCTTGATAGTACGGAAGTAATTCTTAGTAATTCTTCGTGTTTAACGGTACCAGAACCCCTCGCGAAATGTGCTTAACAGCGAACAACGGGAAGCCACTACTTCCATGCTGAAAACCCTCGATGAAGTGTACACCCAAGAAGTCCTTCCGCGGAAGACGTTTTTCTCTTAATTTATTACGATGAACTTACCAAGTGAACTCAAAGCTATTGTGAAAAAAGATCTCGCGGAATGAAAAGACTTCGCCGCAAAAATACTCGCTGTCGACGATATAGAAATCTCCGCGATAAACCGTAGCGCAGAACAAGATGCAAGGAAGGTGGTAGCCAGCACATTGGACTAATCATTTTCTGAAGAAGAAGTCGCCGCCATGGATACCTCGAACAGTGTCGGAAAGATGGATTCCAGACACAAAGGTCAAAGAAAAGAAAACCGCAGAAGCAGGTACTCCAGGACCTGCAGCAAAAGTGCAAGTCAGTAACCGGTTCGAGCTGCTGGTGAATCAAGAAGCAGCTGAACCGGTAGCTAAGAAGAAGGTGTCAACAGGCAAAGTACCTCGAATTGTACTTCACCAAAAAGCGCGATGGGTGGAGCTTGCGACAGAGTTGCGCAAGCGAAACGTGACCATTGCAAAAGTGCAGAATGTTGCCTTAGTATAAAGTTATACCCAGCCATGGAGGAAGACCACAAAAACACCATGGCCCACCTCAAAGAAGTTGCTGCGAAATTCCATACCTTCCACTTCAACAAGGTAAAGCCGCTTCGTGTCGTTATCAGGGTACCCCCGAAGAAATCTCTATTATAATTGAACTAATACACTTTTCATTCCCGTAAATAAATAATTTAGCATTACGTTATTTTGAAAATGTAAAGGACATCAATTGGTAACATACTTTCCTGTTGTCGTAAAAGGTTGAAGTTCAAACTTTTATCAGCATATGCGAATTGAAACGTTTGACAGCTAACAAAGACAGACTAACCTCGTCTCCGTGTTAAAGAGCGACGACGATGACGACACCAGCCTGGGTGGCTTGCCATATGTAGCCCTTTAATATGAGGGCCAACGGTTTTACTGCACCTTGACGGAAGTATCCAAATACATATCGCCAAGATTAATCTGCTTTGTTAATTACATTTTCCAATAAGAAAGCAGCAGATGAAGATAAATAGTACTTTCTTCTAACGTTTACGATTTCTGAACAACCATGTTTCTTAGGTCCAACCGGTACTTGTTGCTAGAATTAATGATGGTAATTAATTAAGATATAAACAAATTGAAATGTTCTTACCCGTCATAGCGTAACACGGCACGATACAATCAAAAGGAAATAAACTAACAAACAATGTAACACACCTTGATTAGAAATTTAGTGTGGAGTTTTAAACGACGGTTTTCAACCAACGGCCTTATAATACATTAAAATTCATATCGCTTTCGCAGCGGCGTTATCTACATATTCGCAAAACACAGGGGCGCCTTAGTTGAAATGTTGCATTCCTATTTTTATTTTACAACCAAATTTATGGATTTCACAACGAAATACCTAGCAATTCAAAGGCGTAAATTAATTAATTCAATTTGACATATTGAAGTTCAATAAAATGCCAATGATTAAAAAAGAACGTTACAATTTGCCTAGTTTTAGCCAAAATAACTCAATCAATATCGATTTATTTGATGTTATATGAATTATTGTAAGAAGGAAATTACCAGATAATGTTGGGATTTAATTTTTATCGATTCGACCTGACTCACGTTTGAATTTATATTAGCCACATGTTGATCTTTACTTTTCTGAATTAGCCATAAGCCTACACCACGTGTTTGTGTATCGACTTATAATTGTAAATGTATTAAGTTTACGATTTTTTTCATTGAACCTATTGTCATTCGTATATTCGACAAGCCATATACTATTTCATACAGGCTAGTGATTAAAGAAAATATTTAATGCGTTTGTATCTAATACAGTTTGCTGACGCAATTTACCGGGCTTTCAATAGTTCGAATAATTCATAGTCAGTTATATACAGAATGTATTCAAAAATAATTTCATCCGCAATTTCAAAATATTGCTTTATGACCCATTTCTTGAAAGTTATTGATCTCTTGTAATTTAAGTATGTTTATAAAACAGTATTTCTATATAAGAGAAGTGAAAGAGACCACCTCTTCTTAATTAATGTACCTAAATATTGGAATTATATCAATACTGATGACTAGCTTATTTCATTCCAGTAGCTGCGCCGTTCCCAGGAGAATTCCGATATCCGATTTAGGTAACACTCTTTGTCATCTGAAATACAGGGTAACTCATCATTTTCCGACCGCAGCGTGATTGGAATCAGTTGAGCTCTCAATTCTCGTGTTAGAACAACTCTCTACTGTAATCAAACGCCCTCTTATCGTTGACTCGCGCCGATTCCGCTGTTATCTACCTTGGTAGCGTATCGGTACACCTGACCGTAAGTTGTCTGTGTCGTAACATTATTTTGACACCTGACACAATTTTTCGAAGTTATATGACTGAGAAAGCAAGCATTCAATATATGTATTTAAAAATTTGATAGAACTTGGCGCATTCACATTATACAAAATTCAAATAATTTAGTTGCATTGACATTGATTTTCATTAAGCTCAGCACATTCTTTTTTGTTTGGATTTTATAGAAATCTTAAGTTACGTTAAGAAAGGTCGGAACATCCACAAACTAAAGACCTCATATGAAGAACCCAGGCCTCTCCGTGCAAGCTGTGTTATGGAATGTTCGTGAAGGACTATTATAGTGAAGAATATTTGACTGATATAATTTTTACTAGTGTCTTTTTGCAACCTTGTTTTTTTACTGATTTAAATTTCTTCTTGTTACAGCCAAGAGAAACACTTTTAGGATGTTGAATACAAATGGTGTGAAAGCTTTCACTTTCGTTTGGGTACAAAGATGTTTTTACGCTTTCCTTAATAATTGAAATTAGATTCCATCTGACAGTATACTTCCGCATAATGGATGCCCATAAATAAACTTCTAATCTTATTTTGAAATTATATCTCCTGGGACGTTTTGTATTACTAATTTTATGTTAACTCAATTAATGATTATTGTACTTACTACAAATAGCAATCATTAGTTATCTTTATAAAATGGAAGCAATATTAGAATAAATGAAAATGAGTCATATAATTGTTTACGTTTTAAATTTAACCAAAAACACATAATGTTCTACATATGTCAATCGATGTCGAACGCTACTTTAAAAATGAAATGTTTGAAAAGTACTTCAGAATGGTTACTCTAAAAATGAACAGATACTTTAAATAATACTTGTAGATTAATATAAACTAACTTTTTTCTGACACCGTAAATCTGGCATGTAAATTATAGCATGCTAAATCAATCATTAGAGTTTTCTGTAACTCACTCTTGCTGCCCTACATAACATAAGAAAATAATTTAACGCGCTTCCTTCTGCACAAATTACATCTACTAAAATAGTTTAATTTCTTTTAAATATTGCTGTTAACTTTTAAAAATTACTTTTAATAACTTCAAATATGTTTATAAATTTTGAAAAACATATTCAATATAAAATGTTCCCAGATACGTTTTACAATAAAGGGCATTAAGGAAGTAATAGTCATGATGTGATAAGGCTACGAAGGTTACATATAACTATCTAAAATTATAAATCATTCGCCTTCTCGTTTATTTTCCATTAGAAAACTCATTAACAGTTAAAGTAGAAGTTTTCCTTTCAGTAATAGTCGCACAACCACCATTTCTTTTAGATTATTTTGAATAACTGTAGGACTGAGCGTTAGAACCAGTATTAAAAAAATAATTATATATAACTTCTGTAATATTTCCACTATAATATGTAACAAGTATAAAAGTTAAGTCAGTAGAATGTAACATATAGTGTTACTGAAAAAGGTTTTATAAATGTCATGTAAAATAATGCACATAAAGATGATGTGATGTTATGCAAATCCCAAATGAGAAAACTCTTCAGGATTAGAAGGATTCCATTAAAATAGAAACCAGAGTGGTCTTCTGTTTTATTTGTACCCAATATAGCTTTCGTGTTTTTAGCAGTATAAATTTTCTCCAAATTTGCAAATGTTTTTGTACAATGGCGGTTCAATAATTTATATTAATTACGGCATCTGTCAGCCCTTGCTGCGTTTTGTAAACCTTTAAGTAATAATAATGTATTAATGATGCATGATTGTGTACATTACGTATTTAATAAACTTAGAGTAGGATTCTTTTTAAATATAATAAAAAATCATTTTCCTAAGAAATAAATAGGTTAAAATAGAAACCCATTTAGATGCACCTCATATTATATATAAAATTATTCATTGCATAGTAAAAATTCGTCATATTAAAAAGAAGTCAATTATTATGAATTCCCACAGACGGTGACCTCCGCGTTTAGGCCTGAATAAACAAGATAGTATCACAGAAACACGCGTCAAGGTGACCCGTGCAGTTATATATCCATGCGAAAACCATATAAGCAAAATCTCAAATAAGTAATGTATACGAGAATGTGAGAACCTTGTCTAAAAATTATTTGTGCATCAAGATAATTACAAAACGTTCCATGATATCGGACGCCAACGCAAAGGTTGAGAAATATGCAGTTTTAAAATTCTCAAAGGTGAAAATGAAAAATTAGCTTTGAATCAGCAAGAAAGATATAAAGAAGTGTTATTTCGGAAGTGCCGTGTATTTTTTCTAATTTTTAGATAATGTAATCTGTCCTCATTGACTCTGTACCGTAATTCATCCTGCGTAGTTGCCGAATTGAAATATCCCTGTATTGGGGTTAATTGTATCAATAAGAACAAGGCAGAAAAATCTATCGTCAGTAACCATCTGCTGGGTCTTTAAATTTATCAAATAAGGAGAGACCCCGTTTTTAACAATCGAATGTAAATCACCACACCTGTAAGTGAAAATTCTATTATTTCACCTTCAAAACCCGTGTGCTAGGCGATCTTACCATACGCATAATTCTTTGCTGCAAAAATATAAGTTTTGAGTAATAACCAATATTAAATAGGGGCGTTGGTTCCCGATTTATTTTATTATCAAGCCAAAGCAAATACAGGAGGGTTTCTATAATTCTTTTGGAACTAAAACAAATGAGTTTTCCGTCGCATTAATTATCAAAAGCTTAATAAACCTTTTTGTTGTATATTATGAAATTTAGTCTACCAATTTTTTTTAGTGGTACGAGGGTTGCCTTTTATGTTGTTACAAATGACCACTAGATGTCGCTAGTGTAATAAGTTATTGACATATTCGTAAAATTTGACATTTTGTATTGTAA
>JAHWXV010012825.1:0-12740 GCA_024586415.1 Phrixothrix hirtus | reverse complement strand
GCTTGATTACGTACTTTAGTTACGTAATCTTTGTTTGGTTTTAGAATGAAGTAGACAAACTAGTTCGAACTGCATTGATCTTTATCAACCAGTTCAGGATCAAAAACCTTTCTGTATAACGGATTTTAATATTCACAATCCTTTACTGTTACCTGCTAAGAACCTTTTGCATTATTGGTCTGGACAAATGTTTACGTTAGTAACCCTAGTGATCTACCCAAATAAATTTATAATTAACGACTCATTTATATTTCACCAAGTAAGAACAACATTTTACAATATGTACATTTATTGTAAATTCGAACTAAATAAATAATAAATCAACAATATTCACATTTAAATATTAAAATACACAAATTCTAAGGAGCATGTAGTGTTTACAAACTTTTCGGTCGCTTCCCTTTGCAAACTAATGATAGGTAGCAAACAAGAACTTATTGCATTTTACTTTTGCGCATTAGGGAAAGAACTTCTGGTTCTTTAAAATTATTTAGCCAAATTAAAACAGAATTTTATTTTTAAAATTTAATCAACTAACATGAAGCACTTTTGCCTTTGTTCAATGTACGTTTTAAAAAGAGTTGATAAATACACTTACGGTTAATTTTGGTTTGTATTTTATTCGATGTTAAAATACTAGACTTCCTTCTGACTATTCAAATTCCAGGTCAGCTGTCTTTAAAAAAATGTACATCCCTTTTAAATATCCAATTCAAACTTGCGGTCTTCTCTTAAGATTGCGCCTATGACCATTTGATTCTATTTCATGTTACCTTAGGAAAATTTAATTTACGTTGATATGTAAACTTCAGAACTTAAAGATGCCACGACTCACATATACGTGACACAAAGTTAGATTTGTCTACATTCGTAACTTAACAGACCTTACAACTTGGCTTCGCTTGATTGATTCACCAGCTTTACTCGCTTACACAAGAAGAGATAAGATGAAATTGCGTCCTCAGATTTTGTATTAAAATTTGGACATCCCACTCCTGTATATTCAATCTAATGGCTAATTCCAGATTTCAAAATTTTTGGTTTCATGTTTGAAATAATGAACGTTACATTTCTGTTCAATCGAGGTTTTTTCCCTTGCATTTTACAGCTTAGACTCCGGTTTCTTTTAATGGTCGGCAAAATGTGCTTCCATTTTGGTGGTGTATTTACTCTAAGAGATTTTATGTAAAACGTTTCATTGCATAAGTCCATTTTATCTCCCAATGCTTTGAAATTTGATTTTTTTACACAAATTTTAAAACTCACGCGCTATTTGTTTATTATGCGCACTTTGAAACTTGTAAACTTATAAATTTTTATAATCTGTGAAATTTAGTTTAAAACTTAATATTACTGGTTATTTTATATTACAGCAAAAGTTATTTAACAATTTAAACTAAATGATAGTTTATTTAAATTTTTAATGTTAGAACATGTAATTGTTTACTTATTAATTATGGTGGCTAACGTACTATATTAATCAAGAAATGAGTTTTAGAATGTATTTAACTATCTTTCGTCTCCATGGCTTTAACTGATATAGCTATTTACCTGACAATGGATATGCTCCAACCCCAGTAACGTGCAAAACACTGCATTGACACAGAACCTACGGATCTGCTTCCTAATTCGTGTACAAGTTCTTCTGTAAAAAAAATTAACAACCTGGGTAGATGTCAAACCTGCGTCTCTTGGATGTAGAGGCAAGCATACTAACTACTACAACGTTGAAGCCAGCAAAAACGATATTTATAACAAGGGTAGCGTAATACGTAATTAAATCCTTCTTCCAATGTCTTCAATGTCATAAAATAAAACATAAAAGCCTTTTTATATAATTTCACAATAGCTTCATATTTCATATAGAGTTAATGCATGGAAAAATCTGTGTTGACTATATCAATTGCACATTTTCGACCGTGATTTCACGCATAATAGATCTTTAGAACGGTCGAGTCAACTATGGCATTTTTCCTGTTTTTTCATTGGAAGAAGGAAAAAATTGTCATATTTGTAAAATATGTTATTAAAATGTTATAAAAAATGAAATCTTTAAGGGAATGAGCCAAAAAGTTCAACAAAGGCTGTTGAAATATTCCCAGAAAGTCATGGAGCGGCTAGGTGTCTGTATTTGATGATTACTTGGAGCGTAAGGTTAATGCAAAGTTTTAAATTGAATGTCGATTGGTCATTTATTTATTCATCTCGTAAATTTTAAGAACTCCCTTCGTAGAACTGTAATGCATGATTTAGACTTTTGTAAAAGTGAACTCGTGATTTTCAAATATATTTTTGGCCCATCATATATGTATATATTTGAATAAATGAACAATTACAGGTTGAATAAAAAATACATTACAAAATAAAAGCTAATTCCAGTTTAGATCAGGATTTAATTTTAAATAATAGAATTTTTACCCACCATTTGGTGCAAGATAAAGGAAAAAACGTGGAAAAAGCACCATCACTAGGCAAAAATACAAGCATTTCATGTCATGTAACCAGTTGATTGACTGGTACAATATGACTATTAATATACAGTTCTGAAACGGAAGGCCTACTTCTATTTAAACCTCTAACAATTGACAGTGTTATTTGACATAAACATTGACGTTTGGTTTTGGTTAGATGTACTAACATGTTTGAACGTTCGTAAACAATGTTATCTAGTGAAAAAAAGGATTTTTAGTTAAGCACTATGTTCGCTCATACGGTTTAGGTAGACAAAGTGGTACAAGCATTAAATTCGTCCGCGAACAACTTTCGGAGCATTTCAATAAACAGGCACTACTGAACATTATAACTAAATTTAGAAGAACTGCAAGTGTGCTACACCAAGGAAAAGGTAAAGCTGGACGAAACAAAACAGTGGTTATCAACGAAAATCACGAATGTATTCAATCAAGTTATGGGCCCACCACGTCGTAGTCAACGAAGATCTGCTACAAAATTCATATGAACAGGAGGACTTTTCAGAAGATATTGAAACAATTTAATGCCCGTTAATACGTTATTCACACGGCCCAATAATTGAAAACGGGTGATTATGCTGAATACTGTTCTAGAATCCTTGCTTTGCAGTAAGATAATCTCAGTTTCATCAGTAACATCTGGCACAGTGACAAACGTCATTTTCATTTGGCGGGTCATATAAATAGGCGTAGCAATAGATGTTTAGCTTTCCAACGACCAGAAGAAGTGTAAGAAATACCGTTCTGCATAATGAAAAAGTAACCGTCTGGTGCGTAGTTTCTGGATGAGGATTTATTGGGCCTTACTTCATTGAGGAAAGCAGGTGTCCAGCAACTATTAATCAAGAGCGCTATATTACTCAAGTTCTCATACTGTTTGTAGATTGCCTTCGGAAGTTTTGCAGAGAAAGAAACTTACCCTTCGGTAGCCAGTTTTTTCACTAAGATGGGGCAACGTGCCACACAGCACATGCCACAAGAACCTTTTTGCGGGAGACGTTTGGCACAATGTGATTTCACGTTTCACCGATTTTCCTTTTCCATCTCACTCTCCGGACTTTACATCATTGGATGCATTTGTTCGGGGTATGCTGAAACTATGGGTTTTCCGTTGACAATACAACAGTTACAAGAGAATTTACAGACGCGATACGACAGATGCAATAGCCTGTATTTTTAAATATGGCCACAAATATGCAAGAACTATACGAACTGTGCGTCCAACGTAATGGAGGGCTCTTGGAACATGTTATTCGTAAAGTTAAGACTTAAGTGTTAATTTATTATTACATATTATTTTATGTGAAAAAAGTTTGAAATGTTCAGTACTATAATTAATAGCCATACTGTACAAGGTTATGGATGGCAAAAAATCCCCAATCAAACTCACTGAAAGGACAAATATTTACATTATGATCTACTGCTTCAAAACATTTTTTACAATAACAATCTGGGCTAAGCACTTCATTCTAGCGATATAACATACCTGGTAGTCGAAATTGTTTGCTATTTCTTTTTGTTAGGTTTACAATAAAAAAAACTGAAATTATGTTGATAGCAGTACTACTTTGAAGTTTCAAAATTAAAATTAGTGACAACTTTTCAGTAGTCTATAGTATTACTTTAAATATAGGTATTAGAATCGTGAATTGGACTATTCAACCAATCAATTATCGTAAATCCCGTAATTGTACCTTTTTGAAATAATTCTTCACTCAATATGAGTTTCTTGAAGCACTTGTACAGTGCACTTTCTAATGGGTACATGGTCTTCCAATATACTCAAATTGGTCTTCATTAAGTCCCTCTACGTTTAATTGGCAAATATTTAAAGTAGAACTAATTTCCATTATATCAGTCCTAGATGGACCTTCTGTTGAAGGTTGCCGCCGTGCATCAATAAAATGAATTAATTAATTTGCTTTCCAATTTATTTTATAGGTTTAAAATGACAATATACAGGGTAATTTTAAAAACTACCCACAAACACTGTACTGTAGAGGTCTAACCAATACACTAATAAGAAAATCACATAAAAGGGAACACTTTTTTTTTAAAAAATTGAAGATGTTGATTTTTGAGAACTGCAGTAAAATTTCAATATAAATAAATATGTCTATACAAATTTTACGTTCGGTAGATGAACAACATGTTTGTTTTGATATCAAATTACATTTTCGTATGTTTACTTCGTGTGTGTACACTAACCTATACCAATATAGATCATTAATATCAATGACTTGCAGTTTTATTCGTTTGTAGACAAAAATTTAACATTTAATTTTAAATAAGTTTAATTACATTATCGACCATATGGACATTGTTATAAGAAACATAGTTTTGACATTTACCTTTTGGAACGTCTTAATTTTTAAAATTCGTAACACATTATTATAATATTGTAGTTATTTTTGAGAGTGTTCCATTTTATTTAAACACAAATTGTGATTAAAAGTCTTATAATGTAATTGTACATGAAATAAAGAAAATCTTATCTTTTTACGCGAAAAGTGTTCAAAATGCTTTGCCGTAAATTAAAAGAAGCCTGTGATTTAGATATAAGTTAATCTATCCATAATACACAAACACGATGTTCAACTTAGAACTAAATGTAAATAATTAATAAACACAGGAAAATGATAATTGATAAACTTGGGTAACGAAAACCATTGACCCGGTTGATAAAATATAAAAAACCCTAATAATTGAACTTTAAATATAACGCTTGCAAATGAAGACGTCGCGTCACTATAAATTCGGCGAATGTTCCTAATTTATATAGGTTTAGCATTTTAGAATGACGTAACAACTGAGCTGTGTTTATAGCTTATTCATTTAAAACGACACGTTCAGCTTTTCGGTTATTGCAAGGATCCCCATACAACTCATTGACATTGTGTTAAAAGCGTTTTTCTTGGAAATCACAAGGAATTTTTTAAAACGGTATGGTTCAAGTGGAGAATAATGCAAAATCTCCAGCGTTTAGTTAAGTATGAGTGTTCAGTAACAACTTATGGTTTAAGGTTAGATAGTTGCACCACCTTAATGAAAGTTTTCATTAAAAGAACTTTTACAAAAAGTTTAAGTCTTAATAGATTAATATGTTTCATAGATATTAAATTCTACTCTATTTGATCACCATTACCTTGAAGCAGAATTTCTGATATCATTTATTAAATGATTTTTGGAGGCAGTGTCTAAGAAGAGAGATAATGAATGTGAAACTAAATCGTAAATACTGTTAGAAAAAACAGCAGCGAATAAAAAATCTTAATACGAGTGTAGAAAAGACTTCATAATCAAAAGTTATCAAAAAAAGTTTGACCACTTTAACGGTTTGACAAAACCAGATATATCATAGAAAGCAATAAACGTTAAGGTGTATTTTGTAGTTGAAAACAGTAACAAATGTCTTTTTGAAATAAGATACGTTTATGTTGTAAGTGAAACGATGTTATTAAGAGAGACGTTATCTGTTTGGGCGATTATAAATAAAGCGGAGCGAAACTTGGTTACATTTAAGTTTGACAAAATATTTGCGTGTCCTTCGTCATTGATAAATGACTGCTACTGAAGTTTTACACTATAGGGTTTATCCTAGGCAAGTTGCATTCAAATATTGCAGCTTAAGGCTGTCAAGGACTGGGATTAGGCAACCCAAAATACAATATCAAATTTTATTAGTTTTTAATAATTGCAATTAAAATTTTTAAAAAAGGATACGTAAGGACCAGCGTAATAGAATGGATTCATAAATAATAGTCTTATTTACAGTTTTTAATTAATTGCGAAAACGTAATATTGAAAAAACGTAAATTAGCGTTTTTCAATATTACACCTCCGTAATTAATTAAAAACTGTAGATAAAACTATTATTTATGAATTCATCCTAGTCCGCTAGTCCCTACGTATCCTTTTTTAAAAATTTTAATTGCAATTATTAAATACTGATAAAATTTGAATATTGTATTTTGGGTTGCCTAATCGTAATCCCTAGGAGCTGAAGTACCAGCCAACATACGACAATTTAGTGTTATTCTTGTTTACGTCGTTTCCTGCCAGTAAAGTAACAACATTTCGAACATTTGTTACAGTAAAAATTGTTTAATGTTTTATTTGTTATCCTGCAAGCGGTTCGAGGTAAATGTCTGGAACTCGGCACCCTTTAAGACAATACTGTAAAAATGCGTACTCCTAACATTACTTCACAACATTTAAAATGCATTGGAATGGAAATTTTTAGTAATTTATGGAACTGTGATCGTACTCAAATATATTTTAGAATGTTATTGTAAACATAACCTTGAATATTGCTATAACTTGTGTGGTGTGGTGTGTAGTTGTTTGTTAAAATTAATTCTTTACAGTGTCTTTGAATAATAAATTGAAAAATAAACATTATTTTAACAATTTTAGGTTACTTATATTTTTAATAGGTAAGAAATATAAAACATTGTATTTATTGCTACTGCAATTATGCTGCAAACTTATTACGGGATATATTTATCCCAACAGTGTTTTTTGTTGGGATATAGATATCCCATCAGGTATAAACTAACATTAAAGTGAATAAATAAAATTCCTTTTTTATAGTATGAATACAAGAAAGCGTCCACTTACATCAAAACAACTTGAATATTATGTCAATGGTCCCGAAGATATTGAAAACATATCAAATGAAAGCAATAGTAATAGAAGTGATAGCAGTTATTCGTTATCGTCTAGTAATGAAGATAGAGAAAGCTCTGTGTCACATTCAGAACATAACGAAATACAGGAATATGACCAAGAGGTTTCAGAAATTGAAAAAATTTGTACGCAGCTGCAAATGTAAGTGCCCAAAATTTTGTAAACTATATCTGGTCTAATGTTAATTATAATTTTGTTCCAAGAGTTTGCTTACCTAACAAAAAAGGTGCAGTCATCAGAGCTAAGTTTGTAGTAACGCCATTCTTAGCTCTATTCTATCAGTATTTCCAAAAAGTTTTTTTTATTACATTGCTCATTGTACAACTGAAAGACTTAAAATTTTCAGTAATGAAAAAAGAAATATATTGCTGAAACGAGCCACAAAGAAATTATGCTTGTTACAGGCGTTATGCTTGTTATGCAATATAATAGGGTACCATCGTTTGGTTTGCATTAGTCTAAAAATAGTTCTTTGAGAAACGAATTCATACGTAATGCTATTTCACTAGATAGATACCAAATACTTTCATCAAAGATGCACTTTAATCAACCAACGCGGCAAGAAGATTTGAGTAAATCATATTATATTGGTGAAATATTGTCCTGCTTCAAACAAACATTCAAGAACGCCAGAACTGACTCTAAATATCAGTCTATAGCTGAAATTATGGCAAAATATAAAGGCAGATCATCTTTGAAGCAGTTTATGCCACTAAAACCCATAAAACGGGGAATAAAATTATGGCCAAGGTATGATGCAGAAATCGGCTACGTTTATAACATCAACGTATATACAGGTAAAGAAATTGACTCGCAAGAAGGAACGCTAGGATAATGTTGTAAATAAATTAACCTCAACGATTTCTTCTAAATGTGTAGTTTTGTGTTTTGATAGATTTTTTACATCTGTCAATCTCAAGGATAAAATTACATTTCCTTCAGTTGGAACATCTAATAAAACTCATAAAAGTATTCCCAAATTTACTGGTAATTTGGAAAGAGGAGAGTCTTAAATGAAAGGAAATGACAATGGTACATTAGCAATTCGGTTGCAAGACACTAAGGTGTTTATTTTGCTATCAAATTGTAACAAGTAACAACTATAAAAAGAGAAATGAAAGATGGTACTATAGCAGATATTCTGTGTCCTATTGCTATCGATTTTGACAATAAGTACATAGGAGGAGTAGATCATGCAGATCAGATGATTTCTCTATATAATTTAGACAGAAAGTCGCAAAAATGGTGGATAAAGGTTTACTACAAATTGCTGATGATGACTATTTATAATGGATTTATTTTGTGTTCAGAAGTAAATCCTCAAAAACTTACTTTTCTTTATTACCTTGTTCAACTGGCTCTATGCCTAATAGAAAGTGGATAAAGTGGCATAAAGAGAAAGAAGACAAAAAAGGTATGGCGCCGATCCAACATTGCCAAGTTCATGACAAATATCGGTGACCACGTACCAATCACTGGTAAGTCATCAAGAATGCGTTGTGTGAGATGCACATGGATGAAAAATGATAAACGTACTAAGTTTACGTGTCAAATGTATAATGTGCCGACTGTTTTACACCATATCATACATAAGCTGTATAATTTAATTTTACTGTAGGGATAATTGATCCCATTGAAAAATTTTGCTAGGATAAAACACCCTTCCTTTTGTAAAAATACTATTAAAAAAATTTTGCTAATACATACATTTTATTTACCTAATTTCCATAAGACTTATACAAAAGTTGCTTATATTCACTTTAAAGAGTAAATCAAGAGTGAAAGGGTTAAAAGAAACATTAACCTTCAAATTTGAAATTTTTAAATTACCGCGGTAGCCAATCTCTAAGGATTGATGAAGGAAGAGTGAATGGACCCTCAAGGGTGGTAATAGGTACCCTCAAGGGTGGTAATAGCTGCCCTCATCTTTCACTCAATAATAGATAAAAATTGGCAAGCACAGTAATTAAAAATTTTAAAGTTAGGGTATCTCAAGCTTAAGAGTGGCTTTAGTGCAGTTTTTGAATTTCGCCCTACGTAATTTTACAAGAAATTGCAGTCGAAATACTGAGATTATTTTATTAGTGATTCATGCCGTCTCTTTATTAATAATAATAATAATAATAATAATAGCCGGCCCCGACTGGTGTGGTGATTAGCATGTTTGTCTCTAAACCCAGGGGACGCGTGTGCAAACGCGATCGAGGTCGGTAAATTTTTTAGCCTTCTTCTCGGATAAGATAGTAAAATCGTAGTTCCCATGTCAATTTGATATTTAGCACGTTAAAAATCCCTACTGGCGGGGGAACTTCTCCAGATTCGGCAAAATCCTAGTAGGCATGCGAAAAGACTATATAACAGTTCTAGTCCAAGATGGTCAAGGAAAATTCCGCATCCCGAACCCTCAGCCACAAAAACAAAAACAAACAGCAATCAATAATAATAATAATAATAATAATAATAATAATAATATTTAATTGCCCAACAGATAACCAATTACACGACAATACGAATACTATGTATATTATAAATAAGTAATATGTAATACAACATAAATAATTACATAGAGTTTACAAATTTACAACAAATACAAATTAAATATTAGTTTTCGCATCATGCGCAATATTATATTATAATTAACTCTGGTTTTCATTATTAAACCACAAAGCACTTTGTTTAGCTGATAACTGACAAATTTAGGAGTTGTTTGTAATTTTGTGGGACTTTTAACTCATTGCATTAATTCATTATACACAAGGTACTTAATTATCTAGTCATACAATCGCAATTTCGTCACAGTAAATTTTTCTATCAAAATTAATTATATATTTGAAACTGAATATGAACTTAAAAATTAAGTTATAGCTGTTACTAGTATAATTAGAGTAAAATCAAACTTTAACGAGGTTTTTATTACGTATTGCTTTATTGCCAAAATCAATTATAAAAAAATTAGAAAAGGCATACGTTTCGGTACAAGGCAGTTATATAAGACAATTCCTGTTTTGATAGACGCTCAATAGACGCTCAAAATATAAACAATTAACTAAAATATGATTCACACTTTATTATAATGCATGGAAAGTATTTGAAATAAACTTGACGTAACGAATTATAATCAGTAATCATATCAAGGATACACCTAATTTTGAAAGGCGTGTACTTCTCATTAGAATAGAAAATATACATATATTGTTAATTATAGGCATTGCCGGCATCTGTCATATTTGTTTTATTTATATGTTAATAGCTTTCCATCATGATTAATGAGGTTCTTAGTAGTATCTTAATTCTTTCACTAAACTTAAAATGCACTTAAAATGTAAACAATAGTAGTATACGAGGTTTGTTCAAAAAGTATCCGCCCTTAACTCAGCGAAGTACGTTTATCTATTTCCAGGTTTTTAAGACGGATACCCTTCAAAGTTTCGTTTTGTTTATGTATAGGTCGTTTCAAACATTATTTTTCTGAAATTGTACAAGCTTCATTAAATGGTTTTCAAAAATTTAAAGATGTTTTTGCAGTTGAAGTTCATCTGTTTGGATAGCGTCTGATATAAAGTCTAACACTGACATTAGAATGTTATTTGCACTCTCCTGGTATAAGTATCACGCCAATGTTGTTTTTCTAAGTTAGAATGCATTAATGCATGAACACCAAACACCAATTGACGTAAATTCACAAAAAAACTGATATCACCTTTTAAATTGTAATAAATGTTACGTGGTCAGCAAAATTATGCGTACATTTTAAGTCCTCTGTCTTTGATTCTTTAGTTTTGTAAAAGTACATAGTATACCTGCCATCTTTTTATATTCAACATTGTTACTAAGAGTAGCATACGACGTACGGCAATTTAAGCACTGCAATGACCATGTGAAGCTAAAGTTTACTTACTTTGCACTAGCGGCTTCTGTAATCTTATGGAATTGTCTACTTTTGTAGATGATATTAATTCTGGAAAGATCCTTGAAATCATTTTTGGGAAAACCTTACGGTTATGGAGTTGATATGAACGTCCAGGACGCCAGTAAATGTTTGCCATTTTAAAATATCTTTCAAATGTTGGAATTAAGTCATATTGTGACTCTAATTACATTGCGGGGAAAAATTGTTTATATTTTGTTTTTCCAGGCAGTAGTCGTGAGGCCAGGTTCTTTCTTTACAGGACTCTTTTGCAGGGGGACTTTGTTGTTCATACCTAGCTAAATTACTTGATAAATAATAAGGCAGTAAACCTTCATAAGTTATATATTACAAATAAAAATATCTGGATGATAAATTACAAATAAAAATTATATACAAAATGAGATGTTCAAAATAGTTATATACAAAATTATAATGGAAAGTTCAAAACAATTATGTAAGTGTTCTCTAATACTAAAGAAAATATATACAAAGTGAACTAAATGAAATGATCGTTTAACTGTTCTTTCGCGTTAACAACAAAGGCGATTAAATATTGAATTTTAATTCGTAAAGCTCACACAATGAATCTATTTAATTATCGTTGATGGCGATCGGTTTGTTTCGGCTAGTGTTAATTTTAGCACCGGACGGATGATATTAAATTAGTCTCAATGAAATTAATTAATTAGCACTTCTCATAAAAAGGCTTTTAACCAACGGTAATTAATTTCTACATGCCTTAAACAAATGATAGAATGCTTTTGGAAGTTATCTAATAATGTTACTTACATCGATACACAAACAATTTAACAATCGACCTAAAGGATTTTATGCGCACCTGTCACATACACCTCTTGCGGTCTGTATAATATTCGTAACTCCAGCTCTTATGGCACGAATAACGAAATGCGGCGTTTACGAATCCTTGATGTGGGTATATCGAATTCCTCCGTCGAGTCATACGTGTAACTGCGGCGACGAAATTTAGACGGGCCTAGCATAATGTATTACGGTGACTTTCAGGATACTTCAGTTACTTTATCGCCCAAGCAACTGTTTAACTGAAGGATCATTGCTAACCCTCGGCGACAAATACCGTTGCCCAAGCAACAAAGCTCAGTCGACGACAGCGGAAAGGTTAAACAACTTCCAAGAGAAAACTAGGTTTGTCGGCTCGATTATATATTTTGAATCAAAGGTTAATTCATTAGGCGAACGCCGCCATGAGAGTGCAGCTCGATGTTTACGGCACGGCACGCGATCGGAGTCAGAGTGTGCCGGCCTCGCGGGCAGAATCGTAGTTCTCGGCTTCGCGATTGAAGTCGAAGTATATCCTAAGCGTTCCTGCGTTGCTCTTTATGTACTAATTTAGGACGCGGTGTCTTTATTCCACTATCGTACCTTATATGCTATTTCATTCTTGCGTTTTACGATAACTTCTTGTAGCATGTTAACATTTAAGTGGTAACATCTTATTTGATATACACAGTTACTTAACTTATTTTCACGAAATACATTATTTGTAGTTTACCTAATTCTAATTGGGCAAGCTACTGGATTTACAAACATTTATATATATGTTGTTTCGAATACTTCCGTGGAGATTGTATGCGATTTCGTTTTTCCGAGATTCCTTCCACGTATTTTTTTGGTCCTTAAAAGGACAGTTT
>JAHWXV010012812.1:0-28731 GCA_024586415.1 Phrixothrix hirtus | reverse complement strand
GTGTCTCGATTCCGTTTAATTCAATGGTGCAATTTTTTCGCGGAGTAACGGCACTGCTTCGGTCCGGGCACGTCCCGGTTATGTGTGTGTCTACCTTAAACCGGCCTTTAGAGACCGTTTAGACAGTACATATTCAGACCAGTTTACGAAACGATATTTTATCCGAACAAGGCAGTGACCTATAGATTTAAATTGACTTGTTCACACATTATTTAATCGAATGCGGTAAATTTGTTGTTCGATTCGATAAATGTACTACCGTCTGAACGGGCTCTTAGGTCACAAAATTTTCAGACCACCCACATATAGTGTTAAAAAACTATTAATGATGCTTATCCAAAAGGTAATAAAACAAGTAACAGGCTCTACTGTTGCACAAATACTTATTAAAATTAAGCAACGAATCAACACTGCAGAAATATTTGATAATGGCAGCTTTAGGTGGGTATCTACTTATTATATGTACATTCTTGTATCCTATCATGCAATTATGCGGAATGCTTTTTCCCGTATAATCACTACGTATTCGTATGGCTCGAATATTTTTATTCGAACGCCCCATGGTCTCCTATTGAGCGAATTCCGTGTTCACGATCAAGGAACAAACTCTAGCAAAATTGAAATCACGCGAGTTCCTTCGCGTACAGTAGAACAATGGATACAGACCAAGTGGCACAACGATAAGATTCTTCAATGTTTTAATCAAATTTCGATACAAAACTGTGCAGGCAGAAGAGTGCGCATTCTCCCTTATCAGCTTCTGCTAACTCGGACACTTTAGCCTAGGACCCTTCTGTTTGCAGCCGTGGGTTGTAGTATCCATCATAAAGCACTTATTTTTGCGAGATAGTGCTTTTGAAATTCATTTACCCCGCGTCAACTGCCATCAGTGACGGCAAAAACGTGTGAGGGACACACAAACTACGACAATTTTACTGAGATAAAATCCGATTCGTCGAGAAATGCAAGACGACGAAGTAAGCAAGTGTTGCTAATCCTGCACCAAAAATTCGCATGGCTAACTGCCTCTAGACACTTTCGTCGGAACCTGTAGTCAAGCCAACGTCACACAAGACCACCAAGGGTGATGTACCATCCATCGTTATCAGATCCAAGAACCAATGGACATCTTAGAAAAAATCAACCGCCCGGCTGGTGAAATAAGATCACCAAATGTTCCAAAAGCTCTTGCTGGATAAAAAAATGTCTTTCAATACTAACTGGTTCTCGCACGAAATAATGGAAGACCCATGACGCCACAAGCTCCCGGTGCTATACGTGAGGCATATGCGCAAGGAAACAAATCGTATCCCCATGCTACGCAACTACATTGAAATAGCGAAGGCGTCTGAAGGAAGACAAATTTTCTAGCTAAAGAAAGTTCTCGCTTTGGAGATAAGCGTGGAGTCTGCACGGAGGAAGAGAAAACAAGCAAACTCCAGCATAAAGCCGTGCCCACAAACAAACTACCGACACCTCCAACATAACAAAAATAGGGAAAGCAATAGTGGAGGTCTCGAAGAACGTTAGCACCTTTGCGGAATTTCTTACGCGGATAGTGCAGTGCTTACCAGGGATCCTCTGGGTACTCGGCTACTAAAAGTACCCAAAATTTTACTCTAAACAAATATAGAAAGCCGCAGACTATTTTTTTTTAGAGAATATGTAGAGTTTGGAAATTCAGCTCTAAAAACTCGTAGTTCTTCATTGCCATAGTTTCAATTATTTAGAACAACGAAAACTATAGAAACGCAGCACCAAGAGTGTTTAGATCTTTTCAGAATTATATCTGTATTAAGAAAACATTTAAATAAATACCAAACAGAAGTGAATCACACAATAGCTATTTTCCGCTATTTTACAATATCTGAGAAGAGATCAGCATAACAAATAAATAAGTATATAATCAGAAAATGAAATATTTATAATTTATACATTTATGTAAAATAAAGTTTAAACAAGCGAAATTTTATCTTGTTCATCGAGGTATAAATTTTATTCTTGAAATTTTATTGGTCATTTCTTTCTAGTTTGACACGTTCTCAGCAGTGTTAAAAGCCGCAAACAAATTTCTTAAATGCCTACAATGAAATTCAATTTTACACCATCGCCACATAATACAAACAAAAATAATGTTTTCAATCCTTCACTTTTTTGCATAAATATAATATACAGTGGCATTTTCAGACATAGGAAAACAGAAAAATTAGGTCTCAATAATTCAAAGGCCCTGTTTGCTTAAAATTGTGATTTATTTTAAATTTGGAATTACAATAAATATATAAAAATAGTGTGCTAATTTTATAATTAAAGTAATTTAAGGTTATACTTTCAATCTAGGCCCCTAAAAATACTTTTTGCCTAGGGTTGTTTTAAAAAGAATCTCTAAATATCAATGCAAACTATCGCTTAGCGTAGAAATTGTCAAAAATATTGCAATAAATAAAAACCACAATTTTTCGTTTTAAATTTTGGTAAAAAGGAATCAACGCTATTTTATTTGATTTATATTACTTACTAAATAATTATAATAAAATTGTGGTAAAATATTCAAACATTTTCTGTACATTTTTCTTGTGTATAATAGTTGCAGCATTATTACTTGGGAGAAGATTTATACCAAAATGGACAAATTTACAACTTTGGTCTTAATTTTCATAAATAATTGAAAGTTCAATAGAAATTTTAAATTTGTTAAGTGAAATTCCAAAAGCTTATGTGAATTTTAAAGCGTTGATAAAATTCAGGTAACTTTTATTATAAAACGAGAAGCAATGATATTTGGTGTATTTGTTTTTGTAGTGTAGAGTAGGGATGAAAAGACTGTGTCTGCACTGTAGTTTACTTATCGCAACCATTGTATTGTATTTAAATAAATTTTAATTTTCTACATAATATGCCATATTTTTTAAAATACTTATGCTGTAAATGTGCAGTCTGCAACATAAGGTCAGGCTTACATTGAGACCCGCGACGCTTCGCAGCGTAAAGCTGCACAATGCACTGCCTTTTATTATTAAGAGAAATTTGTATAAAAATAAAAATGTCAAATCGCTACACACTGTGTTGCGTTGCGTTACGTCGTTAGTCTCAATGTGCGCCTGAGCTTATCAAAATAAATGTACACATAGAACAAGGTTGCTCATCCATGTCCTAGAGACAGGTTTGGAATTTTTAAAACGATATTTGAAGATATTGCTACTGAAGCATTTTATCCATAAATGAAGGAAATATGTTGAAGATATTTATAGAAGAAGTATCAGCCGATTCCACTTCCGAGTACATTATTTTAATAACCAATATAGCCATGTATAAGCAAACTTATACAATATATAAAAGTTTTTTCTAGGTCAAAAGAATGTAGCTCAAGTATTAAGTGAACATGTCTTTCATGGAAGGCTGAACACGCTAGCAAATTACCACCCGATGTACCATATCTTCAACACCATAATCACAAAAATATTCTGTCGCATTTTTTGGAAATATTGCTATACTAGCGGCCTTAATCTCTTCCAAGAGCGATTCAATAAATGGGGAATAATGGTTACCAGCGATAAAATAACAAGTGTGTTGTATGCCTATACAGGGTATTCATAGATAGTGGGGCACAACATGAAATGAGTTTTGTCGAACAAAATTCTCTGGCATTTACGGCTGGCGACACCAAGCTTATTTCACGTTTTGCGCCTAACTTGAGCTGTGATCCTCGGGTCGTGTAAATCCTACATTACCGCAACTATATCGACCAAGGAAGAGTTAAAATACTTTGTATGTATCTAAGTGTACACCTAAAAGCAAAGAGAAAACAACCGGCCCTTAAAGTCTAGCAAGTTCCTTTTGTTTTCGTTTATTTAGTTAATCGAAAGATAATCACTATTGACTGTTAAGCCAAAGTGTTTATGCAACACACCCTGGGAATGTGACAAAACTCCATACGTCTTCATGTGATAAACTCTCGAAACTTAGAAATACGACATATAACTGACAAAATCACGATTCTTGCCAGTAGGATACAAAAATAACTTACTATACGTGTTTTTCAATCAACCATTACACCAAGAAGACGATGTCGCAAGATTTCGAGCGAGGAAAATAGCAACAGCTAGATCTCTTGTTAGAAGCAAGGTACTCATGAAGTGGGTGTATTCTAACATGTGTGCGTAATAAACATTATTTACGTATACGTAGGCCAATCTATATATTTTGGGCTTCTAGTTAACTACAGTAGTTAGGCAACATTTCCTTATTAGAAAGTGTTCAATTAGTGAGTTGCCATACAGAATTTGTTTGGAAACGTCTTACAGTGCACGTGTTATGGACAATTTAAGGCGAAACACGATTCCGCCGCGAGAGCACTACTGCGCCATCACAGTACGATTAAAGTTAATTTAAATGTACATTTGGCAAAAGCAACATTTACCTCTAGTATGCCAAATTTAACATACGCAATAGTTCATTGGGTAACGAGGAACGTCTCATGAATAAGGTGAATGATCATCCGCAACATCTGTACAAAATCGTTTTAATAGGGATACCACACCAACTTACTGACTTCTAAAAAGCAAAACATGTTAGATTTTGTTGTAACACGTCGGTGAATTGTTAAACATTGACAATCATCATACTGTTTCGAAAATTATAACAGATGACAAGAAATAAATGTATCTTTTTATGGCATACCTACTCATCAGGAAAGTTACGTATGGATATATCAAGATGCACCTACACCAACTGTGGTGAAAAAGCTAACAGCAGTGAAGAAAATTACGTACGCCGTCTTCTTCCGTAACATAATGTTATAAAATAGACGACCTTCGAGCTGTAAGTATTAGAGATTTAATTTTGCATCACGACAATGCGTCATATCACATATCGCAACAAAATAATGTAAATCTTCTTAAACATCTATCTTATTCTCGTCAGATTTATCGATGTATGACTTCGGGCCGTTCAATTATCTCAATAGTCTTTGTGCGTGAAAAATTACACCAGAAGAGAAAATTCAACAGGAAATTAGTCAGTTTTTGAAGACATTACAAGCAACGACTGGTCGAAAGCACTTATCTTGTGAAAAGCTAGGTTACAAAAATACATTGATGTTGCAAGGGAGTACGCTAAACATAAATAAAACGTTTTTCAAAAAAGAACTTATACTTTTCTTGTATCTCAAAATATATAAGGACCTAAGTGATGTAGACGTCAACTTTTTTTATAAATTTGGCAATGAAAATATTTTTTTAAACGGCACATCAGTGTACTAAGGTGCTCCGATTGAATTACAAAATTACTAAAAACTTTTTTGGCAAAGATGATTTAGCTACCAAGACCGCCGGATTTAGGATGATAAGACTTCAAAACAAATGTAACAACAAACTGTCTGTCGTGTAATAAATCGGCATAAGACATTTTGCGACAATTCCAGCTAATTTACTGAAGTTCTCATGGAGACCAGCGACTGAATAAAATTTGAATATTATTTATAGCAGCATCTCAGTAGATATAATTTTTAGAATGCCTATGCGCTCTTTGTCTATACCATACATTATCAAAGAACTGCATGAACAAGTTTACATGAATCCGATTATATTTACTTCATCTAGGTAATAAAAACGGAGCAACAAGCACTCGATTAATTTAAGAGATCTAAACTTGACTGAGTGACTTAGAAGGGGCCGGAAAAAACAAAATTCACACTTTTTCGGGGTTCCCATAAAATAATTCCGACCCAAAAAAATGTAATTGATGAAAAAACTGCGGCTAATTCACTTAATAACAATACTTGTGCATGACCTAATCGCCGACTTCGTTTGACGTAGTGATTAGCTTGTTGCCTATATGCCGAAAGGATGCGCATTCAAACCCGGCAGAAGTCGATAAATTTCCAGCCTAAAAACATATATTTTCGGATAAAGTAGTAAAATAGATCCCGTGTCAATATGATGTTTGACACGTTAAAAATTCCTACTAGAGGTGAATCACAGCAGTGAAAGCCTAGAGAGTCAAAGGAGTTTCAGCATCCCGAAGCCGCAGCCGCAAAACAAACAAAAGAAATAAAAACAAGTAGATTAAATTTTATAAAAGTTAAATATCGTTCATGAAACAAGAGCGGCTAAGTTTCGTCATCATTATGCTGGCAAGCAGCTACTATATCTATTGATCAAATCAAATAATAAAAATGACCAATACATGAACTGGTTTGTTCTTTTTGGGGACCTTAACGGACTAATTTTGGGTTTAGGAACTTTAGGGAATCGTCTTGTAAAAAGGATACCCAGCTCCTGAGCGGTCGCCAATTAGCAACGCTGTCTGCACATACAGATGTTTATGTGTACGTTTACGTTATTTTGCTATAGTAAACGTAAGCGAAAGTACGGTAAAAAACCGTAAAAAACTCGTCTGCATTTTTATATCGTCGTTTGAGAGCAGAACTATTCTTTCTCTACATAGACAGTTTTCTACTACTTTATAATAATTTCCTAAACAACTTTAGATTTATATAAATAGATGGCACTCGCAGAATAATTCATTAACAAAACGCACAGCGTGTGTATAAAATGGTGGCAGGGACGTGTTTTGTATGTGGAAGAATACATGCTTACTTGAGGAGTTTCAACAAAAACGAAACCAATCGTAAGCTGCTCTTTGATATACAAAGTACAGTTCCCTGTTCTAATATAAATTGACTCCATGATGCATAACGATCTGGGCGTTTAATTTTTAAACATTTTTCATACAACGATTTTTGGGCAAATTCTTCACTTTTCTTAATTCTAGCCATTGAATAGTTCTGCTCTTATATAGTCTAAAAATTCACTTACATTTACGGAATGTCTAAAAAATTGGGTCAGGAATATTTTTGAAAAATCAAAAACGAAATATTTTAAAAATCGTTCCATGAAAATAATTGTGGCAAGCTTGAGAAAGCAATTCGTTCTTAGATCCAAGTTTCCCATAAATTTATGTACAAGACGCTATTGAAACTGAAAATAGTATAGTACGATACAAGATCAGTAAGTGCCTTATAACAGGTCGAGAAAAAGTTAGAAAAACGAGACCCGAAAGGCCGAGTTTTGCTAATTTTCCAGACTTGTATTTGGGCGCTTAACGATCGTGCCGTACACTATTTTTTGCGCTAACAACAACTATCAACTAATTACGACAGTTTGATATCAAACCTTTACTCCGTTGCTTGTTATCGTGCCGTTACTATGATAATCACAACAGTTCGGGAAATTTATTAAAACGTGACAATCAACATAACTGGTTAAATGTACAAAAACAGGTCGGAAGCACAAAATAAATTAAACGATTGTATCACTTAATGGAGGTCCAAAATTCTGAAACACGTATTGTACATTATTTTGGGTCCAATATTTGCGAGGGTGATTTGAGATATGCGCGATAAACTTTAGTCGGTAATACAGTTTCAGAACACATGTAAAGCTAAAATTCAATCTGTCTAATTCATCATTTAATTTACAAGTCGTTCGAAGTCAACGTGTAGATGGATCGTTTTAAAATGGAAAATTTGAAACGTGCTGTAATTAAAAGTTTGAAGCTGTTAGGAGAATCTGCTTTTTTAAAAACAATCGTTTATAAGTTGCTACCTTAGTTTTAATGTTGAAAACGAACTCCGCCAAAAAACTGCGACAACCCCAGAAATTAATTGTTCAGAAAATTCGTGAATGGTATTGAGTGACAGCCGAGTAAAAGTTCGTGAAATCGCTGAGGCAACAGACCTCTCAACAAAACGTGCATAGTATATTTTACATAAATAATTGCACGTGAAAAGCTTTGTGTAAGATGGGTGTCGCAGTTGCTAATAATTGATCACAAATGTATTCGAATGAGTTTCTCTTGAGGGTTTCAAAAAGAACAAACTTGACTTTTGTATGGTTTTATAACTACGGACGAAAAAACATGGATTCATCACTCCACATCAAAACAGTGGACTGAAGCTGGTTGTTCTCCAAAGAAGGTAAAGTCGCTTCAATTAGCAGGGATGATTATGGAGTATATGTTTTGGAAATCAAACTGAATTTTAATGATTGGTTATTTTGCGAATGTTTTGGACTGATTCGATCAAAAATTCTTGAGAAAAGTCGGTTTTATCTAAACAATACATCTGCTCGTTGTGGCGATGAAACAACGAATTAAAGTATGAATTGTTGGAACATCCACCCTATTCACCAAAATTGCTTCACTCCGACTTCCACCTGTTTCCAGGTCTGCAAAATGTTTTTGCTGATAAGCGTTTTTCGTCTAATTAATAAGTAATTGGAACCTGAGTGTCACTTCAGGAATGGGATAAATTTATGAAAGTAGCGCTGGGCTAGGTATTGCAAAATTATGTATGTATGTATGTTTATTGAACCACATGAAATTACATGTATCATTCAAAACAGTTATAAAAAGATACAAAAAAAGGATATTAAAGTTAGCTAACAAAACTAAGATCAAGCTAGTACATAGATAAAATTATATACATATATGGTTTGTTTTTAATTTCCATTCTGCGAACTTTTGAAACCGCCCTCGTATTACCGTGAATTGTTGAATGGTACAACATCGTCATAACAGTGAAGTGTTTTTTAAAAACGAATTCAATTCACATCACAATTTGATATAAGGAAATTCATTTCAGACCGTTTATTAGCTGCAATCGTTGTCCACAAACATCTGTAAGATGTCGGCAGCAACGAACATTTCCAAGAAATTTACAGAGTATGTTCCAGAAAGTAGGCAGGATAAACTTAACCGCCTAAATTTTTGAGAAAATACAGGAACTAAAGGTACAAACTTCTCAATTGGTAAACCGGCAAAATTACCGTTATTGGATGTCGGATAATCTCCGAGAAATGCAATCATAAAGTCTGGGGTGCGGTGTAAATAGCATGCTTGAACATCTTGGGGCATTACTTTCTGGAAAAACTATGAAATTTGGTGCAGATTCAGATGCCAACTCATCGCGGTTTCAGCAGGATGGAGATACCGCACGAAAATCGTTGGGCGAGCTGCGTAATTATCTGTAGCACTACATGCCAAACCATCATAAGGTAGCACAATTGTTTTATTAATGAAGTGACATTTCTTGACATTTAATAAAGTGATTCATACTTTGCCACCTCGTATTGGAGCAATTTGCTAACTATAAGAACGTAAACAATGTAAGGTGATAGATAGTTACTTTAGAGAGCTAAAATTGATCGACAGATTCGGATCTAATGTAGTGTTGCGTTGTAAAATAACTGATGACCAAAAAAATATTACAAATCAAGGAAAACTGCCACGCCACACATAAATCATGAAATAGAGGACTCAAGGCGCCGATTTGTCTTTTTGGGAAGGTTTTGGCGGGGACCATTTGGCAACCTTGCTATTTCCCCAATTTAAAAAATAACGAACCGGCGAATTAAGGCATTTGTAAGTTTTTTGGTTACGTAAGAGTACTTGCAAAACATTGCGAAAAATCAATTTCGCAGGGAAAATAACATAAGCAATGTCAAGATTAAAATGATGTACTGCTGGAGCATGGGTTCTCCATTTTTACCGAAGCGTTGCGTTAAAATTGGATCAAGCTACAAAATAAAAAATTATTTCTTTGAAAAATTGTTACCTAGTGGGGTTTATATTTTCCGTGGGAATTTCATAGCTCCGAACTTCCACCTCAGATAAGAATTTAATGCAGTGTAAGAGATATATTTAGACGTTCTAGACGAAATGTTTTTGAATAATTAAAAGGGAGAATGTCTTTAGAGATGGAAATTAATTAAACTACCAGTCCTAAATTGCTTTTATTTTTTCTTCCTGTAAAGAAGGAACTTTATGAACTCATGCATTAATTAATGTGAGTAAGAAAATGTCACAATCCTCACAGTATTAGTTAATGACGATAATGAGTCAGAGTGCAAACACATAATTTCTTGAACTTGAAATACTTCGTTCAGTCTTAATAATAGAATGACGTTATAATTACATCCCACATTCCTTCAAAGCTATTTTTAATATTAATTAAATAGGTAGTAAGTTAATGAAAAGTACCAACAGTTAGAAATTTAAGTACCCATAGTTAAAGTGTAATAATTGAGTCGACGATAGAAATCAATAAAACGTCATACAATCGAACTGATTTTAAACTTAAAAAAATATTTGAATGGAAGGAAATTGGAAACACTACCGATAAATTATTTAAAAATCTTATATGCTCTTAAAGAATCAGGAAATAATAGAATTAGTCTTTAAGTTCATTGAATCTTTAAACACCATAACATTGGGAACAATATGGCGATAAGCTTCTTGCGGATATATTGTGGTTATTAACTTAAAACAATCAGGTTGGTAAGATTACTCTAATGAATGGGAGTAATAAGGAACACGGAAGGGGTTACTTATCACTGTACGGTCACCAAATGCCCACATACATGATAATATTGCATTGCGCGCCAAAACGTCTATAATTAAATAACATTAACCTACTTTTTTCTTATGATGTGTACCCGCCAAAAATATAGGTATCCCAAATTACTTACCCGAAGATCCTGAATTGTTATACTGTTATCGGTATAAAACACTAGAGTCTGTGCAGGTAACGGTTTTGGTTCACGAAGTTTTGACGCTATAAGCATACAAGATGTGCCCAAAAGTTGTAAATGACATTTGTTTATAGAACGAACTGCTAAAAATCTGTCCATAAAATTTACAGCTATGGGAAACACTTCATCTTGACAATTTTGTTCATCGCATACCTGTAATAAAAGTTATATTTTAATTCTCTTATTTGCCCATTGGAATTTATTTATTTTATGCGCTTGACAGGAAATTTAGTGGTTAACTTTTGATAACTGCGACCTTTAAGATACGAAAAGTACGAAATGTTCATTAATAGATTTTTTCCCAAGTTGGAAAATAATTTTGAGCAATAAATGTGATAGAACTGCATTATCTTAGAAACGTTTAATTTACAGCCCATTATGTAATAGATCCGTCCTAAATATCTTCATTATCTAGTCAGATAGCTCTAGTTTCGGGGTATTTAAAATTTAAATCGTAAATTTCACATAGCAATCGCTATCCAAGTCCTTACGCTAATCTTATCCATTATTTATTTTAAAAAATAGGCCAAAATGATGGAAAGATTCATTTTTGGGCAATAATTGATTGTTTTAAATTAAACTGGTAAAGACCTTAGAAACACATGTTTTGTTTTTAGGATTTCAAGTTAATAACTTAAAAAATTATGAAGGGGAGCACAAGTTTCCCACATGATTCAAATTGTGGTTAAAATTAGAATGGGGTACCGTTTTGTTAAAAAACTATCAAGAAATTGGTGTTTGATTATTTTACCTTAGTCTCTGTATTGGAGTTAATTTAATAAATTAATTTAAAGTGTTTCAGAAAATTATGAAATTGGTTACAAGTAAACGGAGGGTTGGCGAATTGCAACAATGGACAGGAGAGCGCACGCACAGAATTAAATCCGCGCTTCCAAAGATTTCAAAGGACTTACGCAGTACTGTAAGTTTACGAATTTATAGTAACCATCTAATTTTTCTGCCCTCGAATTTCTCTTTTACATAGTTTTATTATCGTAAGCAGCCAAGGCCACACAGGACAACGGCCCTGGAATGTTGAGGCACCATAGGGGATAGAAGTTTTTCAATCAACAATTTGGTACTGTTACTAAGTGATTTGGTAAATATTTTAAATGAACCATTAAAGAGAACGTTATAAATGTGTGAAAATGTTGCAGTTCAGCAAAGGCCACAGTATTTTTTTTATATCAGAAATATGAGAAACCGCGATTACTTTGTACGTTATACAAAAATCTTGCTTAATTAGGCATAAATTTCCGCTTGCAGGTGAATACTTAGAATAACAACGTAAACTTTCTATTAATTAAAGAATAATGAACTCCAGCTGATTCACAGACCTTTAATTTTTAAATGTTCTTTTGTTTATGTTTCGTTCGAAGATTGCATACCTTTTAATCAGTCGTAATCAAACATTTAAAGCTCTCACAGTAACTATCAGCTGATCTAACGTGAAAAATATTTAAGAAAATATCTACAAACGTTTATCTACTACGCCTTTGGAATAACAATAACTTGATAGAATACAGGATGTACCTGCTTCTTTTGTATGCATTTATTGCCAGCATTCCTTCACTATCATAATTGGTGATTTAAACTTAGCTACTCTATTCCCTACGCACTAAATTTAATTGACGTAAGTACTAAATTTAGGACAATAAAAATAAGCATTATTTAAATAATTTAGTGTTTTATTAAATGCGTCAAATAGTTTTGCGATGAGTTAAAAAAAATACCGGTTGATAGTACCTGCAATGTTTCCTGGGGAAACAATTTTACGGATGGACATAAAATTTACAAAAAGTGGCTCGAGTTTGGGCACAGCTTACCTCCATCATCCACTCGGCCACAATTTTCCGCATTTGTGGTGTCACCTCAGTTTGTTTACGAAGAAATGCTGCTGGTAAGGCATATTGTTCTTCGGTTTTCAACAGATTATCCAACACGCGATTCGATAAAAGTACTTTGTCGGGATAAGCTCTATTTTCTATAGTCGGCAATTCGCAACAGATCAACTTCAAGTCCATATTTGCAATTCGCGCTGCACCGTACGAATTGTTTCTTACTATTGTAATTTGAACACATAAAAACACTTCACTGCTTGGTTTTCATATCACAGGTGCTTTAAGTAATAATTTTAAATTTCAAACTAAATTACTTCATTTGTTCCTAATTTTGTTATCTCGCGTTCAGGCGAGAGGTACTAAGTAAAACGATGTCTTCTGCTCACTTAGTAGGAGCGGAATGATTCGGATTTCCTAATTCAGTCTGGAGTTGCCGGCAATTCCATCCCCACCACTCGAAGGATTCCCGCTCTCAAGTCCGGAGCATAGAGCTTTAATCATTAAATTATTTTACGCGGGATCTAGCTTCACTTCGTCCATAATTTTGCCGCCATTCATAACACTGCTTGCTTCCAACTTGATTTCATTGGTAGCGAGTAAATTACGGAATATAAATTGAGAATTTAAAAATTGAAAGTAAACAGAATTTCGTCGTGTTTATGTTTATAAAACGCATTGACCTGCCGTCCGGTGTTAATTTTAAATTTTGCGGGTGGTCCTTTTAAGTTTTTGTTTAATTTCGAAAAACCCGGCTCATTATATTCGTCACATTCATTCTAATTTAAAGTATAATTAGTATGTCTAGCATACAGGAAGGAGTTAACGGGTCAGGGGTTGAACTAAATGATGTATTGGTCTGAAAGATGGCCATTTAAAATTTAAAGGGCCAGGCACTCATCCCCTGTCGCCTTGTTCTCAATATTAAGGGAGTCGACATAGTCTATGTTACGGATCATATGGTCAATCATATGTTGATGTAGACAGCGATGACGCATTACACATGTGCCGCGACTCTGATCTGTCGAGCTAGCATTAAACAAGTTATTTAATTTCGCGTCTGGTGCTGATACTTCAATGTGAACGGAAGTCGTATTGTACCTACTTGTTGCAAATATGTTTTGATTATATCGTCTTTCCGTTTCTTTAAACCTTTTATCTTTTTAGCACCTCTCATCTGATTTTCATAATTATTCCATTAAAGTAATATTTAGGGATTTGTCATTTAATTAAAATTAATTATTTAAAAACCTTAGGACAAAGAATGTTCGTAATGAATGTCGTAACTGTATATACACATTTATTCTCCACGTACACATGTTTTAGGTATTTAAACTTTAAATATATGTACTTAGGAAATTTACAAAAAATTTTCAACATCGAGTTCTTTCATTTTTATTTGAGCTAAATTTATACAATTTTTAACATTTAATAAAAGAGGTGAGTTTCTTATACGCTATTTGCCGTTTTTTATGTAAACAGAAGACAGCTGCTTTGAACCTTCCCTTCGTTTTTTTGGCTTGCAATGATCTTATTCAAGTGATGATTGGTTCTATTTATCCCATTCATCAATTTTTGGGGCGATCCATCTAGTTTTATATTTTACTCAAACACAAAAATTAAATACTGGACGGCGCATGTCGCGCAACCGTTTAAATGTTTTAACTTTGTTATTAACAACAGAATCATAATTTTGTTGAAGTATTATGTAGAGATTTGTTTACATTATGTGTAAAAAATTACGTCCTTCAGACGCTCCTAAACTTTTTTTATAGCTCCCCAAAGAATGCTTGATTATATGCACTTGACTCCTAAATAGTTGCTGGATTGTTTTTGTAGACCCTTTCTTTTAAATATCTCCAAATTAATGGTAACTTGGTCGGCTTGAGAGAAGTACGCAGTTTTTCTCAAGTCAGTTTTAACATCTATTGTGCTTTAGACCCCTTACTTTAGAGTAAGTGGGTGGTGTACAATAGAATAATACTGTCATACAGCGCTCAGTTACGAGTATCGAAATGGCCAATCCACCAAAGTTAAAATTAAGTTGAAGAAAAAATGCAAAGAATACGAAACAAGATAGAATCCTACTAGGGCATGGCCAAGAAAGCAGAAGAAATGGAAATGCCAGAATACGGACGCAAAAACGAAGGTTACTCCCAAAACAGAATAAAAAGGAAAAAAATCTCCGCCGAAATCACCTCCATTGAAGAAGACCACATCCAACCTATAGATGGAGAAAGCGGCGAAGCGGCCCAGAATAGTACGAGCACTTCCCAAAAAGACAACACACGAAATTGAAAATACAAAAAATTTCCCTCCGTTGAAAATACCAACGCCTAGGGAAGACACGGCTCCCCAGAAGTGACCAGAAAAGCCACCTCCGCCGGTAGTCCTCGGGGATAAAGCTGGAATTTGAAGAAAATAACATAACAATTACAGTAGCAATAAATACACAAGAAGGTATCAAACTCTTCATTAAGAACTCAACAGAGTCCAGGCTCCTAGTTAAGATCTTGAATGAAATGAAGATACCATATCATACATTTCAACTGGAAACAGGAAAATAACTTAAAATCGTTCTCCGAGGTGTCCCGGAGGTCATTTCTACACAAGCGATCAAAGAAAGTTTAAAAGAAAGACAAGACAAAAACTTCCCGTTTATTCTCATCCACACTAAAAAGAACGAAGAGGGTAAGAAAATATACGATATCAGTGAAGTGCTAAACGTAAGAGTAACCATTGATCCAAAACTCAGACCTACCCGGGCAACCTAGGCCATGTGGCCTACCGATGCAACGCGCATTGCATGAAATGCGCCAAAGAACGCCCATCCTTTGCGTGCAAAAAAGACAACACATCCAAGGCCAAATGTTGCAACTGCGAAGGTAGCCACCCCGCCAGCACGCACTCCTGCCCACAGAATCCGGAGCAGGTGAAACAACGGAAGATTAAAGATGCTGAGGTTAAAAAAGACATATAATACGTGGATAAAACAAGACTCTAACAGGGAAAATCGATGAGGCCCTCATCCAGAGGCTAATGATGAAGATGCTCCCCGCCATAACTGAATTAACGTAGAATGCCGAAATAATCCGGAAACTGGTTGGAAAACCACCCTCTAAACTATCCAAGAAACTGCAAGAAAGATATCCGAAGCATAGGCGCCGGCGTTCGCCTGGTTAAAACGGAACACGTCTTAAATACCGAAAAACAAAAGAAATGACATGAAGGCCAGTTAAAAGTAGCAAAATATTCCTCAAAAGTGTTAGTCTCTCGGTTAGTGTGAGTATTGTTTTCATTTTCAAAGAAGTATGATTTCTTCTGAATTATACCGTGCATTTTACTGGATGCAAATTACGTTGATGGACAATACTTGGGTTTTCTTTGGCCCAAATTGTACAGTTGTGCGTTTACGAAACCATTTACATGAAAATAAGATTCTTAGTTTTGTTTAATTGATAACTTACAAGCGAAAGGTCTTCGGCTAAATTTCCTATAGCGTCTTCAACACATCGGAAGCTGAGTGGAACACCTTCATGTTAGTTACTGTTAGTTACTATTCTGCACGGGCTGAATATTTTCAGCAGTTCGTACTGAACGTTTCTCCTAGATCTTGGTAGCTCACCCACTGCATCCTATTGTAATTGTTTTGTGAGGTTTCTCAAACAATAAAGTGTCGATAGTAAGTTCTTTGAGTCAGCATAATTGATTGATTATTTTCGTAACAAAATCGGATAATTTCGGTGCACAGTTTCGTGTTTAATTTTTTCATGACTAATTTTCTCCAGGTATCTCCTCGCAATTCTGAACATACCAATAAAAAGGTTATGAAGTATTGAAATTGTTGCGCCACCCAAAATAAAGATAATACAATAAAAGGTAGACAATAAACTGATCCTTGATAGAAATCCTACTTTAGTTCCAAAAATTATGTTGTAATACAATAACAGACCAGATAGTGGGTTAGGAGGCAAGGCAGGAAGTTGTATTCTGACTGCAGAACGTAACTTTTTAAGCTCCAGTTTGTACAGCTCCTTAGGTTCTTTAGGACGCTGGGACGGGTTCTGTACAAAAATCCGTTAGAGTGTGCGCATCATTTGCGATAGTCATTGTAAACAATGGAAAAGTTATTAGAGAAAGTGATGTAAATTATCGCACTGTTGGATGCGTAAGATTCGCCGAGTCATTTGATGGAATAAATATATTATCTAAAGAATTGCAAAATAGCGTGTTTTCCGGAGAATATCATACGAAGTGTACGACAAACAAATAATAAATATTACATAACTGCCGCGCCGAACAAAACCGTCAGACTGAATAAAACCGGAGCGATTCCCAAACGCGCAGTGCTAGCGCAATAAATATAATTCTGTGGAAGCAGATGCGATAAACCTAGTGAACCGGTTCGAGTTTCTATTGGACACGAAATTTGAGAAAGAAGACGAGTAGGAACGGTTGATGCCGGGCCTTCCTTAAAAACCTCAGTCAGCAACCGGTTCGATGTTCTATCGGATACGAAACTGGAAAAAAGACGAAGTAGGATACAAGAAACCGATCACTATGAGAGAGTGAAACGAGTACCTCCCATAGTGTTTAGAACTAAAGACTAAACTCATTGCCAATGTACTTGAAGAAAAGGAAATCAAATTCAGAGCAGCTATTAATATAGTTCTGGAAATCAAAATCCAGCCTGACTCTGAAGGCGATTTTAGAAACATTGTAAATATTTTAGCTGATAGGCAGCTACCCTAAAATCAAATTCCAGCCTGACTTTGAAGGCGATTTTAGAAACATTGTAAATATTTTAGCTGATAGGCAGCTACCCTATCATATCTACCTATTATCCCAGGATAAATCATTAAGAGTAATGATTAGGGGGCCGCTAGAATCTATTGCAGAGGAAGAAATACCGATGAGTTCTCCTAAGCAAAGACGGTGAAAAGGTCAGTCGCCCATGTACAGCCTACAAATGACATAAAAGCGACGCCAATATTCGATATGGCACAGAAGCACCTTTGGAGAGGACGTTGCTAAAATCCTGGCCCGGATGTCGGACATCCTTGCGGTGTTCGGGGCGGAGCCAGCAGCAGCAGCATAAAAATTAATTAATCAAGATAAAAAGTCCAACAAATATATGGCATAAAAGCTCCTGGGAATTCTGCATCATTTAAAAAACGACAAAAAGGAGTTGTGGGTCGGTCACAAAAGTTATAAGTCGCTTACGTTAAAAGAAGCAAACTAAAAAATTTTAAAAGAAATACATTTTAAATAGTGTGAAATTCCGTTCACGTCATTGGACGCTTCGACATTTTGTAAAACCACCTGATGCTTTTACAGCACTTTTAAGTCTTTTAAACATGCATCAACTTGAATGAAAATTTATACTTTATTTTGTCCAGTTTTCTTGAAGCGTGTATTTTTTGCAACTGGGTTTTAGAAGAAATGCTGGACTTCTCACTTACGTTTCAAGTTTTTTTCATAAATGCTCAATGGGATCCAAGTTCGGTGATTGAGCAAATGTTGTTATTACTTTAGGACACTTGTAGACCGGCTAAGACTTATGTCCAAATAGATCAATTGGCAAGATATCCAACTCCAACGCTGTTGCACGAAATAGTGATTTTCTTTTCATTTTCCACATAAATTGTATACAATATTGAAATATTGCCCATGCATTTTTTCTTAAACGTTTGAAGACCATTGAATTAGAGAAAGTTACATCTGATTTTCGATTCCTCTCACTGATAAAGAATATTTTTTTACTGTTCTACCTTGGTAATTATCTTTTCTAGGAACTCTCTGTATAGTTTCATGGTAAACATTTTTGCCAATAGATGATATCAATTTAGATGCAATGTGTTTGCTACTTAGTCGTATTTATTATATTTAACGGCTTTCTAAATTTTGTTTTTTTCCAATTCTATTTCCTAACCTTGTAGTAACTGTGATGTGTATTTAATTGAAATCTATCTGTGGACTACAAAAATTTATTCAATAAAAAAGAAGCCGTTACTGTTAATGCATCTATCCAATTAATTGTTCCATCATTCTGCTTATAAAATTCTTCCGGCTGCTGAACAAAGTTTTATATTTTTGGAATCCAAGATACATTAGTTCTTTCGTTGAATATTTCTTTTTACCACAGTATTGTTATGCAGCAGAATAACTCCATGTGTACTCCATGTGCACGTTTTCGTCTTATTTTCTGCAAAGCTTGTTCAAAGCTTCGTTGTGCAGATTTGCGTTGACAGCTATATGACGTTCCTTAAACTTAGTCAGCAATGGTTCTTTATAGTCGAAAGAAATGTCAACATCACGAGCTGTCTTTAATAAATTCGGTGAATGATCTAATATATCGGTATTCAACGCTTGAAATAAGGTCACGCGCATACGTAGGCATGAATGGACATGCACTCCGGACCTGTCCTCAGTCCGGGATCACGCGAGGCTCCTCGTATCGTAGTGCTGCAGTCATTTCAATAGAGTGTTCCGAGAAGTGTACAGCGAAAAGCTATGGATCAATGACACAACATTAAGTTCTGCTTCAAATTGAGTAAAACGGCGACGAAACCCATGAAATGTTGGTGCAAGTAATCATCCATGAAAATTTAGGTAAGTGCAAGATTTGTTCATGATTTGTGCCTAACATCCTAACAGACGAGCAAAAAGCAAGACGTTTTGAAATCAGCGGCGATTTCATCGCCATGTGTGACCCGGATTCGTCCTTTCTTGGTTCCATTGTCACAGGGGACGAGTCTTGGTGTTACCAGTACGGCCTCGAAACGAAAATACAATCAATGGAATGGCGGTCACCTTCTTCCTCGCGACAAACAAAGAGCCGCATGCAAAAATCCAAGGTGAAGACTATGTTGATCGTATTTTTTGACAAAGAGGGAATCAACCATACGGAATTCGTCCTTGCTGACCAAACGGTGAATGCCGTATTCTACTTGGAGGTTCTTAAACGTCTGTTGCAGCGCATTCGGTGCGTTAGGCCACAGATGATTCAAACCGGAAAGTGTGTACGCTAATTTTTGACTCAGCGTGCCGTGACGGTTTTGCAACATCCACCCTACTCTCCAGATCTTGCTCCTGCTGTCTTTTTTTTGCTTCCTCGTCTGAAGTGGACCTTGAAGGGATCACGATTTGCGAAAGTCAAGGAGGTTTAAGAAAGTGTAACAGCACTTCTGAAAGCGATTCCGAAACAAGAGTTTTCCAACAGTTTCCAGAAGCTATACGAACTTTGTCAAAAGTGTGCTGTGTCTGGTGGTGCCTACTTCGTAGTTAATAAAGGTATTTCCAATGTGCATTCTGTTTTTGTGTTTTTATTACACCATTCACCAAATTTATTAGACACACCTCGTACTTAGTTTTGCCAAGTAAGGTTTTGAACATGCTTCATGGTGTTAAAATTGACAAAGATACAGCAAACTTTATGCTGTGAATAAACATTATTTATAAAGGTTTACAAAGAATTGCGTTAGTGGATAGTCACTTGTTTACCAAAGCTGCCGGAAATGGTTTTGTTGCATAACAATTACCCACATTCAAACTCGATTGAAGTTGGTAACTTTTCAGCGAAAAGTTTCAAAATTAAGCCTGCTATTCTAATAAGGACGTAAAATTGTAGACTCTCCTAACTTAGGGATAGAGTACCTCCAAATGCGCCAAAACTTTAGTGGGAATTAAAACAAACGTGAATCCGAGAAACAAACACATTTTCGCATATTAATGGCAGCTTATGTATTCTTCTTAGGTAGAAGAACTCGTCCTTGGAAGCTGAAACCGTCTCCACTTTTATGAAATTTGTTTCTATTTGAAACATTTTGCAAGCCCCAGACATAGTAATTGGTTAACTTTGAACTTTCCAACTAAGTTCCGTCATTTCTTCTAGGTTCTTCTGGCTTTGCGTTGTTGTGCAGAATAACTCTTTCTACTAGGGTCTGGCCGTTCTACTGAAACTTTCATGTTTAAACTCTAGAACTGTTGATAATAACTTTCAAAATTAATAATTTCTCCTGGTTTTAGAAGATCATAATAAATGGACCTTCGCATATACCACCACAACTTCCTTTTGTTTAACTGAAGTTCGGCTTAGATTTTAACGGAGCAGGATATCCAGGCTTCCAGTATGTTCTATTTATAATTACATTGTCATAGGTAATCCACTTTTTATCTTAGTGGCGACCCAAAATGTGGCCATTTTTATTGTGATGGTTACACGATCCAGTAGGTTCTCATACGATATCTATAAGGTATATGATCTAACACTGTTTCTTTGGCTACGTTAAGCTTTTCAAATATCTCTGATGATAATAGACATTGATATTTCTTCAAAAGGTTTTGATGAATATCATCATCTCCAAGGCTCAAGTATCCATTCTTACATATATTACACCATCTATTGCACGTCCTTTCAGAAACTGCACCCATTTCAAACCCTTTTGTTGTATGCTTCTGAGTCATTTTTCTTTGTGCGTATTCATAAAGAATGCAATGGCGTGAACGAATTTTATTCACATATATTTCGGTGAATTGGTAAGGATAAGGGGTACATGTAAAAGGATTAAGTTGCTATCTCTGTTACAAAAATTTTCCAATGGCTTGACAAATGCGCGCTTATCGGACAAAAGAATGAAAAAATGTGCAAAGATGATGTTCTCCAAACATTTTAGTAAGAATGTATTTCATATGTTACTGAGTTAAAGAGAGGGAATTCTCAGAGAATGGAAAATTCTGAAACATCGTGCCATCCCTCTGCGATACTCCATAGTAATTAGCGATGTTTACGTGGTTATCTCATTGGCCACGGCTTCGAAATAGTTTCATCGGTAGAATACTCTTCTAGTGTATCGTTAGGATAGTTAATTTTATAATTAATTCCTTGGGGATACTAAGTTTCTTCAAGTTACTTAGTTTTTCTTTGTTTACGGCGTTTTTGAGATTAATATTTTGATCTCAGCTGAGAACTCAGAATCTATTTCATACCAGTGCATAACTGAAACACCATTTACTACAGGTTTGTTTTTAAAGACACGAATGATAACGCTTCAAGTATGCGATCTTGCTGGGTGGTTATCCTTTTTTGTGTATAATATAAAATGAATTAGGGCATATTATAGAAGAAAATGATGGAAATTGTAACATGCGATCAAGATTAGAAAATTAGTATTTTGGCAAAATGATCATAGACATACGATTTTGGAGTACACAATAATTATTTTTGGGGTATTACCTTATTTCAAAAAAATAAATTTTTAAGATAATTGGATTTCGCGCAAATTTTGGTACAATGTTTAATGCCTATTAACATATAGAAACAATAATATGGAATATCTTTTCAATCAGGTCTTTTAATTAAAAGTCAAGTTTTAATTATTCTAAAGAAATTCTAAAAATTCCGTAGTCGGCAAATATATTGCAATTGTTAAGAGGATAAAGGTTATGTTAAAGTACTTTCAGGTCATTAGGAAAATATGTACATTATTCTTAATTACGATAACAGAAATAGACTTATCAACATCATTAGTTCCTATTACACTAGTTTACCTTTCGCGTATAATATTTGTAAAATTTAGATCCCTCATTAAGATTAGTCAGATGACATGGCAACAAGAACCTTTATTTTAAAATTGAGGAATGTATTGAAAGCACATTCCTATTATTAGGAAAATTACAACAAAGTGATGATTACGTAACTATTATTTAAAGTTCAAATACGAGAGGGTATTGATAAATATTTAGCATTGGAACTTTCTCTTAAACAAAATCGAAAGCGGGTTACCATGACAACGAGTATGTTGTTTGACAAATAGTTCTTTCGATTTTGGCTATAAAAAGTTTAGCCAGCCGATTCCAAATTATGGATTTTTAAAGAAAACGTTAAAATTATGTCATCCATTCCCAAAAACTGAGTGTTTTCAAAAATTATTTAAATCAAATTCATAAAGCCACTCAATTAAATAAAAGTAACCAGTTTCTAAAATTTTGAGGAAACTAATTACGCTTCGAAATTTATCTTTAAGATCGAAAAATGTATAAGAATACATTAAGTGGCTTTATGAATCTTATTTAAATAATTTTTGAAAACATATTAGATAAAAATCTTAATTTCAATAATATTGAATATTGGTTGGTGGTTAAGTACCTGTGTTGACGGGGTTGCCCGGCAAAGAAATTTGTGCGGATGTGATGAATATATTGTCTTTTGAACGCCATCACAAAAATGTTGTTTTTAACCCAGATTTTTAACATATCCTACGAACATATCGTTTACAAGATTTGGGTAAGAAAATTATCTGCCAAATTAAACCCTAAATGTCTGAATATTGATCAAAAGCGACTAAGAATGACAACTTCAATCATTTCGCTACCGTTTTGAAAAGGTTCTTTGAATTTTTTAGATCGCATTGTAATTATTAACGAAACATGGATTTTTTACTGCGATTCAGAAATAAAAGAACAATCAAGGAAATGAAAACACGCTAGTTTCACTCGTCCAAAGAAATCTCGTGTCCAAAATTAGGCAGCAAAGGCCCACGTATTTTTTTTGTTTTGGATAAAGACGGAATCCGTGGGGCGTATTATTTCACATTATTAATTAAGCGGCGAGAAAAAATTGATGAGGTGAGATTTGCTTGCAAGATAATGCTTATTCTCACAAGTCTTTGATTTCGTTGCAGAAAACTGATGAAATTGGCTCTGATTTGATTGACTAGATTTAGTCCCATAAGACTATTATCTATCGGGAAAATTAAAATAAAACCTGAATGGCAAACAGTTCTTATCGTAATAAGTACCGTGGAAAAGTGGTTTGTAAAATGAAACTAAATGTGTCTGTTTGAAACTAAAATAATATTTTATAGTTTAGGCTAAGAACTTAATCAATATATCGCCGCATTCTTAGTTATTGGAAGAATATAAGAAATTGCACTTTGAAGAACCAAAGTGCGTTGTATATTACAAATTTGAAACACGTCCTAATTTTAGTTGAAAACAAAATTTTTGCCTAAAAATTGCATAAGTTTCGTGTCTTTAATTTAAAAAAGCGACAACCCAAACTGAGAAGATTAAGATGTGAAGATTACAATGAAAAAATTGTATCTGCTGATTGAGAGATGATTTAAATAACGAAAGACTTAAGTATTGGTGACAGTTGACTCAGTGATTATGGACTTACAAAACAGTATGGAGCAGACTAAAATCGTGTTTGACCTCGTTAGTAAACACCTGCTAAGATTCAAAAAGGGAGAAAGTGAATGTTATGTAAACATGCAATTTTAGATCATTTCTTGAGATGCATTACGTCAAGAAATGGGAAATAAATATATTTTGATGTTTAAGGCCGAGCAATTACTCAAACGATATCTGTTGCAATAAAGTTCTTCCTATAATTTGATGGAATAAGGAGCGCTATTACTAGTTCAACCGTAATGTCTTTTACTAGAAACTGTCAACTTATTTTGTTTGTTGAATCATGGCTTAAAGGAGAAATTCTTTCGAAACCCCAATTCGAAGTCATCTCAACTTCTGCTTTACAACAAGAAATCACACAGTTTATGCAAAGACATTTGATATTATGTTCAATTGTCCAACATAAAATGAGCTGAACTTAACTATTCAATTTATTTTAGTCAGTGATCACCAATATTTACAACTTTTTTTATGGAAGAGCCCGCTAGATTGTTTGGTCCCAAATACACGATTTATTTTTATACTAAATTTGTACAGTATCTAAAATTTAAAATGATTTAGGTCGATACTTTCTAGACTTCTAAGAAATGAATGGACAGAATTGATCAAATACATCAGCATTATCCTCAGTTTGCATTCAACATATGTTTGCTTTTATGTAGTAGTATGCATTGCAGCTATAACCATAATAAGCACAGTTTTTACCCATCTCTTTCTATTTTCTTCGACTCAGTGTTTGTTTACAGACTTCAACTCTTTCACTTTATAGTTTTTATCTATTACGATAATTTTATTTTCTCAAGAATTAAAATTTGTAAACAAGGAGTTAATTTTGGAATATCCAATTAAAACCTATTCCCAAACACAACGTTAGAATTATGGCAATTTTGGCAAAAAGTGCTATACTTGTTCTCACCAAAGTAGGTTATTGCCTAAACAGATTTTTATCAACAAAAAGGTTAGAAAAGTTTGATTAAGATTAAGAGTTTTGTCAATTCGAGCACCGGGCACATTTCTGCAACAACAAAGTGTTGAAATTAGACATACATTTGTCATTTTTATCAAGAATTTTCTTTGCTTAAGAAATATTTGTCGATAGCTCATTAAATGCGTAAACTAGGCTGCGTTGCAATTTATTGGACTTTGAAATTTGATCTGAATTTTATTTTTAAGCTTATCAAAAATGATTCTTGGAAATAACAATTCGTATCAAATTTTTATTCAAATCCGGCTGCCTTAAAAAGTACGGTAAATATAATATTATAATATTCTTGGCACAGAAATGGTCTATAAGAGACTGAATTTTTATTTAAGTTTTAGTTTTTATCTTCATTTGAATAAAAAGATACAGTTAATTTTTATATTATTTTAATGACTACTTTTCATTTGTTTACAGAATTTAGACTATCCAAAAATGTAGCGAAGTTAGTTTAGTAATTTTTCTTTTATATTATTTCTTAGATATAATAGGTCATTCTTTTAAACATAAAAAGTTCCATTCAATCACCAAGCCGCTCCAGTAGAAAAATGTATCTTTCCAGAACTCTTCGCCAACGTCAAACAAACATTTGGTTTCATGATATTCTTCACGTCCCAACCGAATATACGATATCCATAAACATTTTTTTGGTATCCTAAACTGGAGAAACAGCCCAAACTCTTAAAACGTTAACATAGCTTCTCCAATCGCAAACCTAGTCACCACAACAATTTTCTGTGATGTTTTTAAATCTATAATGCGATTAAGAAACAAGTGATAAATTTGGCCACAGAAGATAATAGGCCCGGCGAACAAACCTCAGAGCAGTCGATTCATTTCTGCGCTGCACTCTGACAATGCATGCGCAAAATTCCGGCGTTCTCCAAAAACAGGCGTGGGTGCGAATAATTTTTTAGGCCCTAACAAATCTGCATAATAATATTAGTAATAAAGAACATAAATAGAACGAAATTTGATTCAACAGGACTCGTTCTGGGTTAATCACCATGATATATTATTGGCTTGAGTTTATAAAATAATTTAATTTTAACCAGAATTTTTTATTTTTCCCTTTTCTTGAATTTATTTGTTTGGTTTTTATTTACTTTATTTCTAATTTTTTGAGGTCTCATTTCTAGCCTGAGGACTATATGTCTTGCTGCCAAGGGGGAGGGCCCTTGTATAAATATTATAAATATTATCTATAAATATTTATGCATCTATAATATTTACATTGTTAAAATTGTATTAATGTAAGTATAAGTAAATATTTAAATACAAATATTATATACATACATACATACAAATTCTTCAATTTTATACTATTTTATAAAAATAAGTAAGGTTTTAAAAAAGTTCTCCAAGTTCTTTTTTATTTTTTCATTTCTAAACAATTTTGAGATTAGCAAACATCTCATAAATAGTTTTAGAAAGTTATTGTTTGTTTTCAAAAGTGGCTAAAGAACTTTCATTACTAGTATATGTAACATACAATACATGGTATGATTCACCCACAACTATAAGTCATAAACCCTCTACTTTAATCAATTGTCATATTTTAGTTTATATGCAGTAAATAATATTTAATTTCTTCATTTTGTACAATACCCTTTATTTAGAATTTGTTAATTTTTGTATTTAATTAGGGAAGGACTGATTAATCCAAGGGCAACCCCAAGCAGTTTTTTTCCATAAAAAAATAAATAGTATTAAAAGATAGTGACCCAAACATCTTAAGAGCTGCAATTTATTAACTGTAGATATTTTTAGATTTTCGAATAATTTCTTTTCAACCTTTAGAAATATAGTTCCTAGAAGGACACAATAAAATATGCCTCTTTAACCTTAACTTTGTGAAATACCGAGAAACTGATAAAATTCTTCTAGAAATTAGAAAACCGGATGCTTTGAAATATAAAGGCTTTGTTTACTGTGATTTTCAAAACATAATACCTATGAATAATGCACCAACAATAATGACAATAAATTGAAAAAAAGAGAATAAAATCTTGAAATATTGAAAATAATCTAGTTATACTCCCGTTAGAGAAATAGCAGATAGTAAATTAGAGAATTAAATTCGCTTTTCCAAATTTTTGAAATCTTTAACATTCTGTTATGATTTCAAATATCTTTCAAATATTAATGTACTTAAAATTTACATGTATTTACATGCGGCCCCTAAGTTATTATTCTTTTTAGTTTTTAATCCCACTCGGAAACTATTTTACATACAAAGCCATCCTGACAAGGTTTATGACGCCAACCCTTGTACTCAACTTCGTTAAATACCAATCACTTGAATTTCTGCATCATTGGATTGTTATTTTAATTTATGTTTTTGTTTCAGTGTAAAACTACTTCTTTTATTTTTGCTTTTCTAAACATTTTCATTTTTGAGTAGTATAATTTTTATCTCAAACTACTAAAATAGTAACAGAACCTAATTTATGATTTAAAATCTATTAATGTTCAAATGCATTAGTTTTCATTAAACATATGTAGCTAGTATCTTTGTTAAATATTTATTTTATTGTGATATTCCTAAGAATGGTCAATTTAAGTGAACGTGAAAGAATTGAAATTTCTTGTGATTTTGGAGAGAGGGTGCGCACCCAAAAAGAAGTAGTTCATTATTCAATGAAACTCATCCTAATCGGCAACACATTTGTCAAAGTACAGTGAGTAGGATTGAATCTAAATTCAAAGAATTTGGACACGTTGGTGATCTTGCTAAATCTGGTCGGCCGCCAATGAAAGAAGATCAGCTTAACATTTGGTTAGCAGTATAGGATAATCACCACACCACGCTTTCAGAAATTGCTTCTACTTTCGATTTCGAACCATCCACCGTCCACAAGGTACTGAAAAAGAAAAGTACCATGCGTGTAAGGCGTGCTTCGCCAAGGAACTTACTGATGACGACTTTGATCTTAGAAATCAGTTTTGTTAACAAATTGTGTTACAGTGATGATAATTTTGTAAAGAATATCATTTTTTCTGATGAAGTTCCTTTTAAATGGTAATGTAAATAAACAAAATTATCGTTATTAGGCTGTAGAAAATTCTCATTGCACGACAGAGAGTCACACTTAAAAACCTGAAAAAGTGAATGTGTGAGAATTCTAGGGCCTTATTTTTTCGACGAAAATTTAACCAGTGCGATGTATTTAGATTTACTTCGGGACAACTTCATCCCCCCACAGCTTTGAACCTAAATCCAGTCGAAGTTAATCTTCTCAGGAATAACTTCTTCTTCCAGCAGGATGGAGCACCTCCGCAATACGCAGCCCCTGTCCGAGCCTACTTAGATGAGGTTTTCCCAAATCGTTGCATAGAAAGAAGGGCGTCGATTGAATGGCCACCCAGATCGCCAGATTTGACACCCCTCGACTGCTTTTTATGGGTACACTTAAAAACTAAGATATACCGTAAGTGAATATGAAAGATTTAAAAGACAGAATTCGTATAGAAATCGTACGTATCTCTCCCAAGGTATCAAAGATGTGCAAAGAGAGTTTGTTAATTGCTTTGGTTACTGTCAGATCGTCAACGGTGCACAATTGGTACACTTAATGTAGTTACTTTTTATAATTTAGCATTGCCAATAAATTTTATAATTTCTAAATTGTAATGTTATTTTTTTCGAAAATTGTCACCTACGCCAATTTTAACCTTGTACGTAAACAAATATGCTGTTTGAGATTCCGTAATAAAAAATTGGGGTTGCTAATAGCAAATTATTTTAATCGTTTGATGTTCAAGCGATTTTTCAAAAAAAATTTAGACACTTTTTAACGAATTTATGCGTTTCTTTACGAAAGCACTGTATGTATATGTAGTCTGCATTTTTGTTAATTATTTATTGTGAGAAAAATTGTACAAGTTACAAATAATGTAATAAACTCCAATAAATTTATGGATACTCAAAGGAATATTTTTAAATATTAGAAATGTCTATACAAAAATATTTATATTGTAACAGAAATTAGAAACAGTAAATGGAAAATTCTAGAATCATCTAGAATATTTTCTTTATAATAAAATAGATAATGTAATCCGTAAATGACTCATTGCAGTAATTTATGTCTGTCAATTCTATTAGGTCAGCAATGAGTCATAGCATTAC
>JAHWXV010012800.1:0-20988 GCA_024586415.1 Phrixothrix hirtus | reverse complement strand
GCAATACCCATTGCATCTGCATTATCGTAAAACTTAAAACATCGGAATATCTGTCCTCAACAAGCAAGGAGTGAAATCAGGTCAGACAACTCACCTTCCATTTGTTTTTAATTTAAAACCATCACTAAATTTGTGTATTTAATTTCGTATTAATATTTCAAAATTATATAAGTACTTTTTTGGTTTAAATGATTTAAATTCAATTTAATATACCTTTTTTTTGTGTAACTGTAAGCTTGTATCACAGTAAATGGCCATAATTATTTATATTAATAAAGAAAAGTACTAAGAATTAATGAATCTAAATCCTGCAAACCTTGGTAGTTGCAGCCCAATTTTTGCTTTCATTTTAAACAGTTGACGTGTGCTGAAAGTCATTAACAATCATAATTATATCAATTAAAGTAATACTGGCCTTTGTTTGGGTCAAATTTAAATAGATAGTTTGAAGCATAATTAAAACATTATATTATTTATATTTATTTCATATTATATAAAAAGGTTATGTAAAGCACTTGAACACTAATTATGTAAAACAGATATTATACATGACTAAAGTTATACAGATTGTATTATTTGTTATTTCTTTCTTATTTTCTTTTTCCTTTTCTTGTTTTATTTTATCCCACTTGGCCTGTTAGTTATTTTAGGGGACGAGTGGTTATCTGCTCGAGGAATCGTCGTATGCAGATTTGTAGGAGGCAAACCTGGCGCCCTGATATAAGGTCTCAACCACACGAGCTTAGCCGTGGGCATTTCTTCAAACCCCCTTACCAACACCGAAAGGGTCAAGAAGTCTTTAATTTGTTTAAGCTATAATTTAAAACGTAATATATGCTAACATAATATTTCAACGTTGACTTTCAATTGGCGGCACAGAACTTAATGCGTAATCCATTATTCTAAATGCCCGGATAAGTATTGCATTTGTATCTGTCTTAACGAAGTATATTATTTATTTTAACTACTAAGGAAAGGAATTTTTATGAACCTAACGTTCTATATTTAGTTCTTCAGAGATGTGATAACTAACCAGCTTCAATACATTGTTCATACGAGCTGACGTAATGTTTTCGCAGCTGTAAACAGCTTCTACATTTGCATGAGATTTAAAAAGATTGCATTACTTTGTATTCTACGAGGTATATTGAAATAGTTTAATAAAAAGGCAGATTATTCTTAAATAAAATGATATTTTTAAAGGTTTATGATTTGAATTGTCCTTTAATTAAAATCTTATAGGTTGATGATGTAATTCGTGAAGCATATTTATGTTTTACTAATTTAAATAACATAAATGCAACAAAAAAACAGCGAGAGCTGGCAACCATAGCTTGTTCGTTAACTATACAACAGAAATGCACCTTATTGGTAAATAGTTCCACAATAATTATGCCCCTATATACACTTAACTGATTTTTTCTTCAACGTCGAATCTTTTAACTGACAATCACCAAAACTTTTAATTCCCCAGAAAACTTTTGCTAGGTTCTACGTTACAAATTTGAGGACAATAGTTTACGACATTTTTGAGTTACCGCGCACGAAACGATCGTAACCTTTTTTTATACCTACAGTTTTGGAGAATACTTTCAAAATGGTGCCAATAGAATATTCCGAAAATGTTTTCTTCTAGCCCATTTCATCAAGCACCACGAAAGTTTTTTAAACTCTAGTAAGCCTTCCCTGATTTGTGCATTATAAATTTGATAGCAACCCGTTAAGTTATTTTTGATTTATTGAAATAACAGCTTAAAATTCGAATCCAAAATTTTTTATCTATATTTTTTAATAAAGGAGTATGATTGTATTTTAGTGTGTTTCATAAAATGTTATGAAAGTTTTAAATGGCCATTCGTAAGTGTAAGTAATAAGCCTTTATGTTACTAATTTCAGCATCATTTAGGCAACTGATTGGTACACATTAATTAATAATAACGTAAATAACATATTCTTCCAAGTAGATGCAAAGACTCTAAAGAAAACAGAAGTATTGATGAAAATTTATATTAACTGTATTATTATATTATTGTTGAGGTATGTAACTCCTTAAGAAACAATATTGAAGTTCCATATTTAATTTTACTATGAATTTCATTATTGTCCTCTGTAGGCACTAAATACAATTGCAGTTGATTTAATTTATAGGATACTTTTGATACTTACATTTGGTTTTTAACCTCTATTTAACTTTACTCTTTAGATACGCTTATATAGGCATATCACTTTTATATTTATTTGGGATTTCTGTTGTCGTAACATTTATTAAACTTTCCTAAACGTGTTTGAAATGCCAATCCTTTTTAAATTCTCTAATTACACTTTTGTGTAGACGTTCATTCGTTTATGTACGTAGTGCATTTAGATATCCGACAGCAGTAATTCACGTATGGTCGAAATTACCGCTTTTAAAGGTGAAAATATGGTACTTCCGGTGCTGCTGTCGTATTATATAATGCGATATTTCTAGGGGACTTGTTTTGGTAGACTGCGCCAATAAATCACTGCTGGCCAATTTTTTCTCGGTACCTTTAACGTCATTGCTTCTAATTCTCTGATATAGAGAGATGCTGCTGACGGCTCTGAAAAGGTAAACTTCCGTTTGTCTGAAGATCCATCGTTCCTTATCAAGTAAGCCGTAAAGATAAGGCGATCCTCTAATTTCTTAATCATCTGCTACTCATTAATTTTATCTTACGAAGTTTAATTATCAAATATTAGATGTCTATCTAAATATGAGTGGTAAAATGCATTTGAATAATAAACGTTGATTAAATATATCCTACGAAAATTAAATACTATGAGAAATAATTCGCATGTTGGACTATCCATCGCCATCCACCTGCACATAAAGTTTATGTTATCAATATGTGACAAAGATTAAACATATTTAAAGACAGAGCAAAACTTTAGGGCTAACCACTATTAACACAAAAAATAAGGTAAATGTTGAAAACATTTTTTTTCAAATAGAATAATATCGACTGCTTGCCGTCGCCATAAAATATTACTTATATTTAGTTAACTGCAATAGACAAAGAAAAGAAATGCCGAAAAGCACATATATCCATTTACTGAAGTTCAACACAAAAAAATAACAAATAATGTGCAAAAATGGTCATAACATATTCTTGGCGATTAAACCAAAAGGTGACGTTAGTGTAGCCGAACTATGGCAGAATAATTAAAATTAAATACGATACATATAAACTTGATAGAATTCAACTAGGTACAAAATTGATATATACAAAGTGAAGCGTAAAAATAAAAATTAAATAAGACTAATTTTAAATATAATCAGAACAACTTGAACAACAAAAATGAAGAAATAGAATCACGGTGCTCAAGAATATATGTATCTACTTCCATATTGAACGTAACTGATAAGGTAAAGGCAAGGAAATAAATTAAAATAGAGCAAAAACTTTTACCAGAAGCATTTCAGATGGCCTGTCGCGCATGTAAATTAATTTGTTAAGTTCAAATTTGCGAAAATAACTATCTAGTATACTTGCAACTTTAAATGACAAATTATTGAATTGAAGAGAGGAAATCTAAATTTAATAAATATAAATACGGTAATTTTGAACAATTTATTATAAATGTTTGACTAAAAACAAAATATAGTCAAACTTAGTTGATTTAAATGCATTAAACCCAGTAGATTTGCGGTCATGACGCTGTTACAAAAGGTTGTATATCAGTGCTGACTCGTTCTGCGTAATTAATTGCGGTAAACGTCTCGGTTGTTAGTTAAACGGAGAAATTCCAGTAGCAAAATGGAGTCTACCTATTAATGTTTCAAATTTCCATGGAATATTCCATTTTAAATCTAATTTTTATGTAAAAAAAACAAAACGAATGTCAATGGGGATTAGGTACATAAAAACAGACTAAAATAAGAAATGTCAATAATGTAAATGCAGTCAGCAAAGAAAGTCCTTAGGTTTTTTGATTTATGGATATATACTAGGATCGCTTAAAAGCGTACATGTCTATATCTTTGGCTATACATACATACTGAATGGCCTTATGGACCAACAATAGCTGTTTCATTTTGTTAAAACAAACCAATACATATCTGAACGATTCTTTTATTTACTTTACTCTATTCGAATGACAAACTAGTTCTGTTGCAAATATAGAAGGCCGCAGCGGTTTTGGGTTTCTAATAGTCGTCAGTAAATAATTTCGTTTAGGATTTCTATAAACTGGCAGATGCCCAGTCTAATTCCGCTTATGGTAAGTTTAAATACATTCGCCATAGAACGACTGCGCCACACTAACACTAGCTATTGACTAATTACCGAACTCAAGGCAATCCAACGTTTCATAACCTACCCTTCATGTTTACCGTTATAATACCTTCGCAATACATAAATGATTGTATGTGGTTGTGAAGCCCCAATTTTCATCCCATGAAATTTAGGATTACATAATAAGTAGTAATTTTGGTGTACAATTTTGTTATTTATCGCCATTTTGTCCACGAAATCTACCATTTAATTAGTTAAAATCGGCTACTAAACTTCATAAAGTGATGTGATGTATATACCTCATTACTAAAGGATATTTGATAAACAACAGAGAGTGACTGCATTTTTAGTTTTAATTTCCGTGTAATGTGGCTTGTTTATTTCTAAAAAAGTTATTATTTGAATTAGAAAACGTAGCTAGAACTTGAAATTATCGGCATTTTTATTTAGTTCTGTATACATGTATTTATATAAGCTTACTTCGCTAGATTACTTAATTACGCCTTGGCAATGGCAAAATAATTGGTAGATTTTACGTTATATTTTTTGATTTGCAAAACGAATTTGTTGAAATTCATTTATTTTGAATAAGTTCTATATATGTGCTTTTACACTATAAGAGTACATATGCAGTTTATTCTTCCATATACTTTAATTACCTCAATAATTAATAAATAGAATGTTTTTGTCAGTAAATCGCTTTTGAAAAATTTGAACACTATAGCCACATATACTTATAGTCGGCCATAAGACAATTAGAAGGTTTACTTAGATAAAGATCTTTATAAATATTTTTAGAAATTGAACATCTAATTAACTTTCAGCGTAAAATATTCTAAGAAAGACGATTAAAACATTAGATATATTGAAATATTTGTAAACAGTAGGGGAGAATACTGCTTTTGAACGGATATTCTGTTAATGAACTATCGAGTGCGTTTGAGTTGTGATGTAATAATATTGTGATTCTGCATTATTTTGGTTTTTCGATTTTAGCTTCAGATTTGATTTTGATTGTATATGAATTGTGATACTCTATTTATGACAACTTTGCATGCTTATGATAACTGATTAGTTTATGATTTGAGGACTAAGCTATTTGTAAAACAATCGTGAATTTTGTGAGCTTTTGGTATGTAGTGTGGTGTCAATAACTTGTAAACTATGTAGGTTGACTGTTACAAATATAATAAAAGTAATCGGGAAATCAATTTAAAAGTGAGCTGTAAATATGAAAATTATTTATATCGAAAACCTAAAAATTCGAAAATTTTTTTGAAACAAATCCACGCAGCTTTGTTGTTAATGCAAACTGATCGAATGAGGTTGATGTAGATGTTAATATGGATGAAAATTTTGTTAGTAATATAAACGTATATGTATTAACTGAAGATCTCGAAACATTAGCTTTGAATAATAGCTCTAAATCACATACCTAAGGATGTGATTTTAAATCAAATGGATACAAAGTGAACGAGGAATCAATATATTTCCAAGTTGATTTAGTTTATATTAGTAAATCACAGAATGATGATCTTCCAATTTCACATCGCGAGAAAAAGGATTATACCATTTCAGGTAGACGGATTGTAGATATTCAATATTTATTTAAATCGCTACAATTTCTAAAGCACGAAGGTTGTGGGTATAGCTTCTTTAATTGCAACTTTTGAACGAACATATAGTTCGATACTTAGGTGCCTCTATTACAAACTGTAGAATGTGTAATAAAAACGATAATATATACAGCGAGGATCCGTGCACCAAACAATCAGATGTTTATACACCTGCACAGATAGGTAAGCAAATATAACGATTAATTTTTTGAATCTCCTATTTTTGATTTTCCAAAAATATTTTATGTAAATTATTCAGACCCGTGTTTAAAATTAAACATTCATTTTTTTTAGTTTTTCCCTAGGTACAAACACCATAAAAATAATGCCCATTTGTTTACATATACACAAAAATTTAACTCATACTTCTACTTTTACAGGATCTGGAGGAGGCTATATGTGTTTGAATGGAATAACATCAGTGTTGAATGTTCCTTCATATTCAAGCATAACATTTGTAAAATACCAACGAAAAGTATACGCCGAATTAAACAAAATAGCTTACAACGAAAAGATTGCAGCTGGACGAGAGGAAGTACAATTAGCAGTGGAAGCTGGAAAAGTAAATTATATGGCTTACCAATAATCACAGTTGTAGTAGATCGAGCTTGGTTAAAGCGTTCTTATCAAAAAAACTATAACGCATTGTCACATGTTGCAAGAATTATTGGATGGCGAATCAAAAAGGTTTTATTTCTTGATGTCAAAGGTAAGCTTCGCAGCCTATGTGAGCGTCAAGAAAATTCTGAACTCGAATGTTACAAAAATTGACCAGATTCCACTTCATCCATGGAAGTAGCTGGAATATTGGATGGGTTTAAATAATAAGTTGAAATGCACGGTTTAGTATATGGTACTATTATTGGTGACGGTTATAATACTTTTATGCGAAAAATAAAAGGAAGCGGTTCCCTATGGTCCCCAATTTGGCATATGAAAGGTGGAGTGCCGCAATAATATTTTACGTAATTATTGCAACAAAATAAGAGAACTTTTGAAGAAATCGAAAAATAGGCACTCAAATAAAAACATTAGTATCCTAATATTGCGATATGATATAACAAACGCCGCACAATTTAGTTAAATGCAGAATATTCCTAAAAATGAGAAAGTTTTGTTATTAAAGGAAGCCATCTTAAATAAGCAGAATCATGCTTTTGGAGAACATACAAACTATGTTGATATTTATGTTCACGTGATAAATATAAGTACAATATTTGCTAGCAGTTAGATTTCTATTTTTGAAGAACTACAACATGCGTTGAATCGCGATGCTATATATGCTAGCATTCTTATAGAAGATGTCATTTAACCCGTAACTGGTGACGTGGAGCCTAATAGACTCTTTAGAAAATTTGTATAGCGGTATTTTCAAGAATTTAAGAATTATTACTCCCTCGCACTCAGTACCTTCCAATAATGCATAGCTCAACCCGTGATAACTCTTTCAGTATCGAGCTGATTGCGACAGTGGACAGGTATCGTTTGAAATTTCGAAAGAGTCTAATAGAGTCCACGTCACCATTAATGTAAGTATTCGGTTATGAAGATTTAATATTGTAATTCAAATAGTATTGTTGCTTAGCAATTAAATATAATGGAAAATGTGCCGGGAATCTCAAAGGGGATCAAATTTTGAGTTCCCAATTTTGAAATTACGTTTTTGAAGTGGTTTGAAGAAGGAACAGTCACTTCAAGTAATATTGATGATGTAAGTGAGGAGCTAAATATAGAAAGCAATCACGATTCGGCTTCTGAAATATCAGAATCCGAAACAGATGAACAGAAAATTAAAGAACATAAACCTTTGGAAGACACGGGAATAACAGAAAATAAAGAACGTAAGTTGTAATAACACTTTTGTTTGTGCTGAAAATTATTTTTCTATTTTTAGTCAACTCTACGCTATGCAAAAGTCATTACTATTACGGCAAGAATAAATTTAAATGGCCACAGCAGGAACCATCAAGGAATACAAGGACGCCTTTGCAAAATATAGTAATTCATTTATCATATTTGCGTAGGCCAGCTCTTATTAAAGAATGTGATGATCCTGAAAAAATCTGGAGTCTTCTCTTTAGCGATGAAATAATAAATCTAATTGTTCAATGGACCAATACAAGGTTGCGTCGTGAAGCGGAAAACTTGAAAAGAATTGATAAACCTGAACTAAAAGATGTAGACTTTATAGAAATGAAAGCATATTTAGGACTACTACTATACACTGCTGTATTCAAATCAAACAATGAACACATCTGTGTATTATTTGCTATCGATGGTACAGGGAGAAAATATTCAGATTTGTTATGAGTGAAAAGAGATTTGCAATGTTATTAGCTTGCCTAAGATTTGATAATCCAGATGTTAGAACCACGAGAGCGCTTTCAAATCCAGCTACCGCAATAAGCGAATGGTTTACAAAATTGTTTCGAAATTCCCAAATAATATATACGGTAGGTAAAAACGTATGCATCGATGAAATGCTTGTCGCTTTTCGTGGTCACCTTAGCTTTAAAGTTTATATGCCTCAAAAGCCGGTAAAGTATGGTATTAAACGTACTGTTACTTACCGATGCTCGACACGGATATGCATATAATGGTTATATTTATACTGGTAAAGGTTCTGACGGTGCAAGTTTAACAAATTAAGAGAAAAAGCTTAACATACCCACAAAAGCAGTCATTAAGTTATCTAAACCTATAGCTTCCACTAGCCGAAATATAAGTGCTGATAATTGGTTCAGCTCTATCCAACTAATGGAGCAGTTAAAATCAAGGAAGCTTACATATGTTGAGACTTTACGCAAAAATAAGAAGGAAATACCTATGAAATTTCTTCTGAACAATACACGAGGGATCGGATCTTCCTTATACGGCTTTACCAGAGATTATACATTATTGTCTTATGTGATAAAACGACGCAAAGCTTCTTTATTGGTTTCATATATGAATCACTCTAAATCAGAAGTAAATGGCAAACCAGAAATTGTTGACTATTGTAACTCCACAAAAGGAGGTGTAGACTCCCTAGATGAAAAATGTGCGGTGTATTGTTCATCTCATCGAACACGACGTTGGCCGATGGCGATTTTCTTCCGCATATTAAATATAAGTACAGTCAATGCATACATTATGTACAATAGTTGCCACAAAAATAAAGCTGTGCAACTCCTGGAATTCATTAAATGCCTTGTAAACTGCTTAGTTAGTTTTAACATGCAACGACGACGTCTGAATCAAAGAAATCCGATTGATACCAGAAAAGAAATAATGAGGGTTCTAAATATGCAAGATGAAAATGTCGAGGTGGAAGAAACATTAGAAAAAAGAAAATATTGTTATCTGTATCCATTAAGATTTTACAGGAAAACAAAGTATTTGTGTTTAGAATGCAAAAAACGGATTTGTTTGGAATGTAGTAAAAAGGTGTGTTTCGATTGTGTTGCCAGAAATGACTGAATAGAGCAATTGTTATTTTTTTTTATTATATGCAAAGCTTGTGTATTATGTATCGATGAAAAGTATAAACTTTTAGTGACGTTAGTGTATATATACTCTTTGTCTCCTTGGTCATATAAGTAAATAATTCTATTAAAATCGGAGACATGCATTTTTGTTTTCTAACAGCATAGTTATTAGATTTTAATTCCATTGTAAAAGTAACCATGTATATCTTTTTGATTATATCCTATAAGCCGCTTTGAAATATAATAAAGAATTATAATACTTAGTTTTTCTGCTAAATTTATTCTCCCCAACAGAGATTTTTGCTTTTGTAGAATAAGAGTCTAAGGAACTCCACGTCGCCAATAGCGTGAAATATTTTTACGTCGCCAGTTACGGGTTAATTCGATAGTTGGAAAATTTGATACTGACAATATAATTGATTATTCACAAAGAAATTCATGTACAGTTCGTTGCGAAGCGGAGATAACGTAATTTCATGCAAAAGGTTTGGTACATACTTGATTGTGTAAAACCATTAGAAGGTATAGTCCTAGAAAATTTACTGCATTATTTGAGGAAAGAAAGCAGATAGTTAGTAATACCAATTGTGCTTAGAAGCGTTTACTTTCTACTAGAATAAAACGCCGCAATAAACAGAGATCATGAATTTTGGAAACGACATCATGACGAGCTAATCTCATTTTATATGAATGCTATATTATCGGAATTAATTGATGCTTGAAAAAATAGATGTCGTAAGTTAAGGAACATATTTATTACTTAGATAAAATTACAATTTTATTTGTAATTAGTTCACCAAAAATAAATAAAGTAGTAATGAGTTTAAAATATGTATGTTTAAGTTTATTATAGATATCGCCATACAAGTATGACCAAAATGCAAAACTTGTAAAGATTCATATAAAATATTTCTCCAAAACATTATTATTTGTTTATTAAACATTTAAAAAAAAAGGAAACAAAGGCGCAGGTTATGATGCGAATCCATAATTAAAAAATACGCTATTCCTATTTTTAAAACAAATTTTGATAATTTTTGAAAAAATACAGTTTATCTACTTTAATTAGGCGATGGCTTTATTGTAAAATTCAGGCAAATACAAATTGTCAACTTTTAATAACACAACAGAAGTTTTAAATTATAATCCTGTGAGCATTATAATCTCCAAAGGAGGTAAAATATACATTGCGCAAAATACTGGATGAAAGTACTTTTCCAGGAAATACAAAATTTCTACGTTTTATTAGTAAACAGCTACCCTTATCAAACTAATTACTTCTCCTTATTCTATATTTAAAACTACAATAGCACGGTTGTACATTAACTTCCTATGTCGAAGTCAAACCGTAGAATAAGAAGTACCTATTGTCAAACGGTTCAATGTTGTATGTAATTAGGATAAATTTTATGGGTATCTTTCGAAATTTATTCAATCGTTTTTTAACAACATATTTGCTAGACCTATACGACATTTTGTGTAAATAAATAATATTCTCAATTCTAAGCAATTATGATTATACTTTGTATACTAAATTAAATATTCTAAATAAAGTCTGAATTTTTTTAGTTTATGCTGAATTATTCAAAAATTATGCATGTTATAATTTCAAAGTCTGTAAAATTCATAAAAATTATACGAAATAAAGTTACCTTTGTAGTGGAAAATGGAAATAAAATAAATAGACTTCTTTTTGTCATTAATTGTTCGGTTACCTCTAATGGGCATGCTAACCCTGTTATTAAACCAGAAGCTCATCTGGGTAGGTATTCCTTTGTAAATTGGTAGCATATACAATAACATCAAGTTAAAAATGATGCAACCGTCAGAAACGTAGAATACATTTTGTCATGATTTTTAATTTTCAGAGGTAATTGAAGTTCATGTCGATATCTAATACTGTTTCTTGTATTTAGTCATAGGCAATTACTAAAAGAAATTTTATATTTTATAAATTACTAAGAACGTACTGATAAATTTTATATTATATATGTGTTTGTTAAATCAGATTAAAAATACTTTTCCAAATGAAAATTTCAAGAAGTACTCTTGGTAATTGTCTTCCCAACATTCAAAGTAACATATTAGCTACCATCCTATCCTTCAAAAGAAGCTTTGTAGGCAATTATTTGACAGATACATAGCATATTTCAAGAAATTCCGAGTGCTAATAATGCATGCTCTTAATAGATTTAAATAGAATGTATTTCATAAACAATTTTGATTCTTTTTGTGATCAATTACCGCTGTAAAAAAGTATTACTAAAATTTTACTTGTGCTACGCTTCCATATAACGCATTGTTGCTATCGCTTAAAAAATATTTCTATAGAAGCTTACAGTAGGGATTTGATACTTGGTTTAGGTACTTATTAATAAATGAGCTATTATTTACAAACACAATTTTGTAAAAAAATTTTTTTTTATATCATTATCGAGACCTCTAGGAGAAACTACATGGGTCAAGACTTAAGACATCAGTTTTGATTTGAAACAATTTCCCTCGCAAAAAATGCGCATCCCAATGGCTTAAAACATTATTCTATTTCAAGAAAGTTGAGATTTAAAAAAAACGCAGATGTACGAAAAGCATTTTAATAGAAAAATGTTACAAAATGAAATAAGCAAAAAGTAATTTAACATTTTCTATAAAATATTTTAATTTTACTAATCCTCCTTCATCTCGGTATGGTCAAAATTCTTGTAAAACGCATGAAATACGCTTGGAACCCAAGGTAATAACTACTGACGGTGTTCGTATTTTCTAGTACTAATAGGCTTCAATACATTTCTAACGAAAGGGATATTTTCAGGAAACTCGGCATTTCTTGAAGATCGACACAAATCAACTGAAACAAATTCAGTAGCTCCAAAGCTGGTTTCATAATAAAAAACACCCATATTGCCAGCTCTGGGTTGGTTGTGAATCACTTTTAAAATTTTAAAATCTTGATATAAAGGGTGCTCTATTGCTTTCAATTAAAGTTTTAAAATTTTTGAAAACTTCTAGCTTCATGCTCATGACATTAAACGGATTAGAACAACTAGCAATTCGAATAAATTGCTGCCGATCTTAAGGTGTCATAATTTTAAACTCGAGGTGTATATGACCTCTTAACAAGTATTTATAGTTAATTACTTTTAATGTTGGCATATTCTTTAAAATATAAAGATAGACACCAGCGGAGTTTATATTACGATTCTGGGACGGCAGTTATCTGACCAAATCGTCAAAACTTCTATGTTATTTAAAATGTTAGTAAAATCCCATTTAAATAGGCAAGATGCCATATTATTGCCTCCTCTGCCTCCCAAAGTTTCATCCCACATACAGCAGTATGTTTTATTATTTGTGGAATCTCTAATAGTATAACTGAAAGTCCACAATTTCAATGAATAGAAGTTTGGGAGTTTGATAACATGGGGGTTGGCAAACATTTTTGTAGATCAGCCATTATTACTTTTGTATTTTGGTTTCCTTTGGTATTTAATATGTCACTCTTTTTAAGCTCGTGCCTTTCTTTAGCGTCGTCTTGCCTTTGACAAATGTCAGCTTCTTGAAATTTAATTCGAAATTCGTCACATTTATTACTGGTATTGTTCTCGGTCAACTTGAATGCATAATTAAATTAAGTGTTAAAAATGTGTTCGTACAGCCATCTTTTACCAAAACTTTCTTCGAGAACATTGTTCTCAATATATTCTTGTTTATACAGTTCATACATACATAAATCATTTCCTAGATATTTTTTACATTTCCTCGCTCGGCTGTAATGAGATTCAAATACAGGGAATTTGCAGATATGATTCTTTATGTGGTCTATTTCATGTAAATCGATTTTATTTGATGGAATTGCTTTTACACTTCTAGCCTCAGATACAATACCACCACATAGTTTTTTGTCTAATGCTACATGCACAAAACTTTGAGATACGGCCAACGTATTCAGGTAAAATAACTAGTATACTTCTATTTTTTCGTTATTAACAGAAAAATAGTATTCGTTTGTTGTCTTTCTTTTATTTTCTCATTCGCTTGTTCTGGTCCTTTATTTTTTTACAATTTCTTCTTCAACTTATGGCTCTATAAATTGACATTTATGATTGATGTCTCTGTTGGAAGACCAAAATTCTTTAAAGATATTATTACCCTGCTATTGTGAGATATTATAAAAACACTTTCGAAAACAACTAGGTTTGCATGGTGGCCCTATCGTGCTTTCCTTAATTATAGTATTTTTCTTTGAAACGTATTCTTCTCCAGCATACCTCTTCTTTTCCCTTATGTTACAGAGCCAATATGTGGGATTCCACACACGCTTTCACGATTTGTTTGTTGTTACACCGTGTTCATTAGGTTCTTCATCTTTTTCATGTATAGAAGGTCTTTCAAGATTTTCTTCGAAATGCAGATCTGGAAATCCATCATCTGTATTACTCTCACAAGAAAGGCTGTCTTTTTCGTACTGGTAATTTGGATCTTGCGAGCTATTGTCAGAATCGTGTAATACACAGGCATCCTTGTTTCATATGTGTTGATTGAGCTGATGAGTTTGTTATAATAGCAGGTCCCAGTAAATCTGTAGAACTAGAGTCTGGTAAGTTGCGGTACAATACTTCGGACAAATTTTGACAAAATACATTTTTTAGTGGAGTTAATTCTTTTATATGTATACTAGCAAGATCATTGTGATTCCCTGGTACATCTGAAAATAGATAATAATGTTATAGTTATACTTACACAACATTAAGTAAGCTAAAATAATTTCAAAAGGTCCATACGCGTAATATACGAGTTTTGGCATAGAAAAGTTCATTATACCGATTGGTGTAGTACTTTTCAGTATAAGTTTTACCTAGTTTAGATGTTAGTGTGTTATTTGTTTGTATTTTGTTGCACAATAAATGATAATGCATGCATATGTGTCGTTCTGAAATTATTTTACCTCTACATATTAAATTACTATTATTGTATAGTTTTGAGTAAGTATAATATGATGAGACATTAATGCACTGATATTGTACTAAAAAAATAATAAAATGTTATAATGTTAGTTGCCGCTTACCAACAATTTGCATAACTAGAGATTCTAGGCAATATTGTAACGGATGATCGTCACTTTGGGAAACCATGGACATTAGTTTCAAGGTTCGTTTACTAATTGCACTCATATTTTTATTTTACTAGATATTATAATTATTATACCACTTATTTGGCAATAAATTCTTGTTTTGAACGAAACGAAACTAACCGTTGATTTACGTTTTAACTTTGTTCCAGCTTGCAAGTTTTTAGAGGTATTTTAAATTAAATTAATGAAATTAGTATAAGTTCATATTGTTTTAAGTCATTTAACACAATTTACCTTAAAATTGACGCAAGACTTAATTCAGTTTCATACTGGGCATTTATGTTATTTTTAAGTAAAACATATAAAAACTTATATCACGAGGTAGAATATGTTATTCTAAATCCCAAAAGTGTGAAAAAGCTGATTTTCAAAAAACAGTGACAGCTCTGAGGTACAATATGTACTGCATTTTGTCATAAATGCAAATTTTTCATTTTCAAGTGAAGTGCCTATTCCTTTTAATTGTATTAGAGTATGAAACACTTATTATATTTACATTTAAAGTACATTTTTCAAAAAGTTTGGGTATTACCAGTGATTTTATAAATGTCAATGGTATTACATACGTATGCATACATCACAACATAAAAGAAGGCGAGACATGACGTAAAATTGACCAAATAGGCAATTTATTGAAACAAGCTCTGTTAATGAGTAATTTGTGTTATATTAGTATTTGCAATAGTTCATTCGTAGTTAATCTGTTATTGAACGCTGTGAATTCCGATTGAAAACGCCGTTGTAAAGCTACAAAGCTAGTTTTGGGAGCCCAACTTGCATGTACAATGATGTTATCAAAATAAACTGGAAACACTGAATCATGAGAAAAATCATAAAACAAAGTTAAAAGTTTAAATAATGAATTCTAAGCTAGTTCTAAATAGAAAATACTTTTGCACTTAAAAATCAATGTAATTACCTTTAATTTATAAATAATTATTATGTATATAATATGATATGTAATTATTAACTATAAATTCCTAATTTTTACATGTCAAACATAACAGGTTTCTTGAAATAAGTGTTGCAACATATTAAATATAAGATTGATCATAGCTATATAAAAACAACAATTATTAACAATAATAGATAAATTATTTAAGCAACGCATTATTTATGTACTATATTTTTATGAAATTTTAATATAATTGCTAAATTATAAACTAATTAATTTATGTGAGCAGCAAAATATTGTATGCAGAAAGCATTGGGGCTAAAAATGCGTTTATCGCATTACGTCCGTTAATTAGAATTTTATAAAATGAAAGAGCTAAATTTTCTCTGCTTTACGAAATATACACTTTTATAATTGACTACAAAGACTTCTTTTTAGGTTTAACACAAAACTTTCTTAATTATTATTAAATATAGTATAGCTTCCTTTGATAAGATTAATTATACAGCAAATGGTTAAACTTAAATGATTACATTTATGCGTTTTCAAATTACAATTGAATAAGTTGCCATTACGAAAAACTTGCATTTCAAATTTCAGTTAATTAGTAAATATAATTAATTGAATTCGGTAGTATTATGCTGTTCGATAAGTTTTAAGTAAAAATTTGTTAATTTATTTCAAAAGAAGCAACGGTAAAGAACAGAAGGCTTAAAATATACGTGAAATAAAGCAGTAGTAATGTTTAAGCAAATAAGCTGCCAACTGCCATAATATTTCTTGATTGTCCTAAATAGATAACAGATATTACTGATACGGTTGGATGGTGTTAACGTAGAATTCCTACCACTTAATTTTTGACAGGCTGTTATCTTAGTTCTTAATAATTATTACAATACTTTACAAAATTGCTTACAATTGATTATTTAGGAAATAATTACCTAAAACCTAGGAGCACTATCGATTAAATTACTTTAAACCACTTTCCTGCTTTAATTAAATTAACAATGGGAATAACGTATGATCTGGTAAACTATGTAATTTTCATTTATAATTAATGTATCAGAAGAATAGAAAAATTATAATATGTAAGAAAAGGAACTTAAAAGATTCTGCGACGGCAGACAAAGCGTACTAGCCGGGCATTTAATTACATTTGAAACTATGCACATTTAGTAAGTGTATTGATTGCATATAATTGTGCATATGTGCCAATGGAATTAAAAGTCGATGGGACATGCACCGCACAAACTAAGCAAACCTGAAGCCTCTAAAAGATCCAAAATAGGAAACGTGTTGCAATCGGTAATCCATAAATCTGTAAGATTATGAAATTACCAGCAAAATAACTAATTTCTGTTTATCAATTTGAGCGATAAAGCAATTGATATAACATGCTAAGAATCTATAACTTTTTAAGCGCTACAAGAAGGTAAGATCGAAACGCAAAATCAAAAATATTGAATTGGTCGTGGGTTACTAGTACACAACATAAGCCTGCACCTTTGTCAAATGTTTGCTCGAAATAGACGTACTTGAATCAGTTTTTGATATTGATTTTGGAAATTACTTTTATTTTTATCTATCACGTCAGGTTATTACCCAAAATAAAAAGTTATGTTTTAAAGATTTTTATTAATTTAAGTACTACTACTACTACCAATCATGCCATTCCCTTGGCGGGCTAGGCATAACCCAATACCGAACCTCCACCTTCTCAACTACTATGCATCCATGCACCAACCCCCTCTCACCTATAACGCTACCACTACCCTTCAGCACAACTCCCAGCACTATACAGTATCAACACCATTCTACTATTACCCACCTATCCCATCATCTATGCTATCGCCCATTCACTATTTCTCTCCATTCCTTTTTGTCCTTACGAATTTCCTTGCTTCTATTAAATTCATACATCGCTTTTGGCAAGCTCTCCTATCCTTTGGGCTCTTTACCCTTTTTCCTTTTACAATTTCTTCAATCATATTCAGCCATCTCTTTCTCGGTCTACCCCTACCAAGTTTCCCATTCATACCTGCCCCATATATTCTCTTTGTTAATCGTTCATTACTCATTCGTTCCACATGTCCAAACCATCTTAACGCACTTCTTTCATACAGTTCAGGCAGTGTCCCCTCACCTGGCACGTCCTCATCACCTATTTATTCGTTACTGTGTCACGCCTCGTTTATCCATATGCGGCTCTTAGGCACCTTATACTTACGGCGTTTATTTTACTCATATGCTTCTTTTGACATACCCAAGTCTCACTGAGATATAAAGCAGTTGGAACAAATACACTATTGTACACAGCCTTTTTTGCTTCTATATTTAACTGTTCACTCTTGGTTACTGACCACATGCTGCCAATTATTCTCCTGCCTGCACTCACTCTGTCTTCGTTTTGACTATCTATTCGCACATCATTCGCAAACATCTAGCCAAAGTAAAAAACATGTCCGCTTACTCAATTATCTCGCTATCTAACATCAGCTAACATATGTCCTTTCCACTGTTCCTATTGAAAACCATTACCTTTGTTATACCACGGTTGATTTTCAAATCCATTCTTTCATTCACTTCTATAAATTTATTCAACATTCGTTGCATTTGGCTCATACTTTTAGCTACTAGTACTGCATCATCAGCATACATCAACACTTTCACATTTTAACTGCCTATAATTATACCACTCAAATCCTCACATGCACTTCTCACGCATTTATCCATAAATTATTAAACAAACAAGGAGATATCACACATGCTTGTCTCACACCTTGCTCAATTCCAAGGTACTCACTAACCGAACTGTTCACACTCACTAGTGCTCCGTTCCATCATTCATTGCTTTTATTGCATTCAGTAGTTCTCCCTTTACACCATAAATGTACAGTACATTTTCCCATTAAAAGGCAACAACTTCTTAGCCATTTGCTGCAAACTAAACATTTGATCCACACCATATATCCCAAATCTTTCATTCAGTATTTATGCGAACTCTGTCAATTATAATTCTATCAAACACCTTCCCAGATACACTTAATATACTTATAGCTCTATAGTTCTAGCATTCATATCTATCACCTTTGCCTTTGTACAGAGGCATGATCATAGCACTGTTTCAGTCCTCTGGCACTCTTACTAATGGAACACAAACATTAAATAGTTTGCTCAGCCATTCACCTGGCCGCATACTGCCATACCTTAACATTTCGTTTGTAACTACATCTAGTCTAGCAGCTTTTCCCATTTTTAAGCCTTTGTATTGCATATCGTACTTCTTCCATGCCTATACTCCTATAATTTTCTTGTGTTTTATATATTCCAGCATTTCCCGCACTCAAACTTATACCAGTATCCTTGTTGCCATACAGCCATTTAAAATATTCTTTCATCCCACTCCATTTCATTTTCGCCACTTCGTATTCCATTTACTCGGTACCTTACACCCTGCTTTGTATTCCTTACCTTCTGCCAAAATAATCTTTTATTATGGTCAAAATCATTCTGCATTTTTACTCCCATGTTCATCCTCAGACGCTCTTTACTCTCCTTCGCATCTTCCTTTGCACGATTCTTTTCAACCCGATACGCTTTCAGTAGATCCATTCTGTTCTTCTCACCTTTAGCTCAAATCATTCCCTTATATACTTCTATCTTCTCCTTTACTGTTACACGGCATCATTCCACCATGCGTTCTTTTTTGACTTTCCAATCACTCAGCATACTTTAGTTGCACACTCTATCACGATGCCTTTCAACCTCTTCTATGCACATTCGATGTCACCTTTTTCAATTTCATACTTCCATTCAGATTCTTCTGATAACGTTCTCTTCTCTAGGTTTTGTAGGTATTCCTCTCTCACATTCTCCGCCTGCTGTCTTTCCACTTTCACTCTAGTCTTTCTTACACCTGCCTTCTTCTTATATACTCACTTTATACCAAGCTGAATTTGGTGTTACCAGAAAATGATCCGTCCCACATTTAGAACCTCTCATCACTCGTGTCTCCTATACCAATGCACGTAACCTATCATCATAAACGATTAGATCAATCATGCCTCTAGACTCTCCTCTTTTCCACGTATGCAAATCGATATCCTTATATGTAAACCACATATTCGATACAAGCATGCCCTTTTCTAAGCATAGCCCAACTAGCGCTTCCCCATTCTCATTCGTTGTAGGATCACCGTAAGGGCCAATTACACGACCTATGTTTTCTCTTCTTACTCCCACCCATCCATTCAAGTCACCCACTAAAATCACTTTATAATTCACGTGACATTCACGTACCCCTTGTAGCTTAATCCAATATGTTTCACATTCATCCTGGTTATCACCATTCACCGGAGCATAGCACGCTTCAACCATTACTTTCCTGATGCCTATCTTCATTCTAACCCAGAGTAGACTGGGAGACACCAATTTGTACTCCCTTACACGCGCTTTAGCAATTTCTCTCAAAACCATTCCCACTTTGTTTCAACCATGCGACCACCTTTCTGCTCCAGAGCAGAAACCTAGGCTTACCTCATCCATCTCTATCACTTCTGTCCCATTCCACTTGGTTTCACTCACACATAGCACATCTAACCTTCTCTCTTTCATTTCACTCAAAATCTTGCATTCCTTTCCATGCATTCCTCTTTCGTTCCACGTTCCCACTTTCCATTCTATGCTCTCGCGTTTATTCCAAGGTATTTAATCTCATCTGCTCACCATGGCTTTGATTGTCCGAGACTTTTCTTTGGTTCTTTTTAGCAATTATTTGGTTGCTAAGCTAGATCGTACTCTATGTCGGTGTAGCATTCCCTACTTACAGAATCGACACCATGCCGATCAATGTTGACATATTTAGCCTTCGTGCTGCAAGCGTAGTCACAATTCCAGCATTACACCAAGCATACATAACACTATTGTATATAGACTAAGTTCCCTATCATAAGCGGGTTACCCTACAAGCCAGCACGTTACACTGACACATTCAGGGTACTAGTTTTAAAATAAGTTCACACAAAAATCACTTTTTACAGTTACACTTAAAATGCTCGTAGGCAATTTGGAAACATTCTAGAAGCTATTTTGTAGTCTTCTGTACAATTGTCACATTATACGATTAATTTTAGAACTTTCTCTTCTTTAAGTTGCTAGTCGATCCTCCTGCATCTTTAGTATCCTTCTTCAACATCTAACAATAGTCGGATAGCATATTTTCATTTCACCTCCCCTGGTGCTTCTTCTCTATCACCTTAAGACCTTGATGAAAGAGTTCACGATGTTCTTCACTGTAATGCTCTAGATTTTTCGGAAAATAATCGATATTATTATGTAGGAAATAAACTTTGACAATCATGTTTCAAACCTATTTTTGGATTTTTGTTATTTCCTAGAAAATCTTTAGTAACTAACCTGAAGGTGGCCATGCATCCTTTTCTTTCTCATCCATTGTATTCTCAAAATGTTGTCTTACAGTCACGCTCTCTCTGGTACTTGATGCCGGTTAGAGAGGCGGGCATTAATTATTTAGTCAAGTATGGTTTCTTATAAGCTTGACTAATCCGATAATTTTAGCTCTAGTGCATGAGGTCTCAAGGGGTTCATTATTTAATTTATAATC
>JAHWXV010012794.1:0-12720 GCA_024586415.1 Phrixothrix hirtus | reverse complement strand
AAAATATATATATATATATATATATATATATATATATATATATATATATATATATATATATATACACAGTGCGTAAAGCAGTGGGGTATACAAGAGGGAAAACTGTTTTGATATGAATTTATGAAAAAAATTTATTCTTCATAATATTTTTGCTTGCTTCAAAAGGTAAAATTAATAACTCTAAAATTTAAAATTCATTTATAGTAACCTGTAAAAGAACAAACTAGAAAATAAAGAACTATTTTATTTATTATAAACTGTTATTCTACATTATCTATATCTACATGTTGTAACGTTTTGTTATGTTTCGTTTTATATAATAATTGTTTAGAATCATGTATAATTATTTTCCACTAAATATTATCATAATTTGCGTATGGATATTTCTGTCTTTTAATTTCCATTAGTTTATTTAAACAATTTGCTAAATAATTTATTTAGTATATGAAAACTGGGTTGCCTATCTTCCACTAGAAATTTAAATTAAATTGATCAAAGTTGATTTTATATGTAAAATAGTGGGAACGATTTGTTAGATACGAATTTTACTTCAGTTAGGTATGGGCTTTTGAATGAGACGGTAACTTTTAAAATTTATTTAAATTTGGCGTTAACTTGAACCTTTATAACTTCTGTTATAAACGTTGAAGTCAAATATATGAGAATAATTATTGCAATTTTGCGTATTGATTTTTTGTTGTTTGATTAGGTATGTTCGTCTCATTCGTTAGACCCAGCATGACGCATGGATAATTAATTGGGTTTGGGTGTGATCTTGGTTAATGTTTATTAGTGCAAATCTATGTAAAAGGTTATATTTTGTTAGTAATATATAGAGTGAGTCAAGTAAGTTTGCCTAGTTCTGTTATTAGTATAAAAATAAAACGTAAATGGCCTAGCGTGCCCTAATTAACAAAATGCCGTTAGCTTGTTAGCGATTGGGCATTATGAGACATTGCGATTTATGTTCGCATCCTTACTGATTTAAAATTCTAAAATTCAAAATTGCATTAACCTTTGTTTTTTATACAAAGGCTAGGCTGTCGTTGAGGAAATATCTTCACCCAAAAATATTAGCGTCGTATTCAACAACTTTTGGCTTTTTTTTAAAAATTGAGTTGGTTCTAAATTTCATTGGGGTTATTTGTTTCTTTGTTAATTACTTTCGGCCCTAATTATTAAGTATTTCAATTATATTGATTTATTTGGGTATTTTTTGTTAATGCTTAATTTGTTTTAAGTTTCTTAATTGTTCAAACTTAGATTCATTGTTACAGCTTTAGTATATTTTGTAATTTATATTAATTTAGTTCAGATATGCAGTTGTTCTGCTTTAATTTAGAATTCCCTTCAGAAATGTAAATTAAAGTGCACGAACTTAATATTTGTCTTTGAGTTTCATTAAATCTATCTAGATAATTCATTGAACTGGTTTTCAAGCACGTTTGCGGATCCAAAAATTGCATTGAATACAAAAAACTATTGGGGTACCCTCACAGAATCTGCTAGACATCTTGGCTAAATTACTTCGGTCCACGGAATTATTGGTATTTGATTTTATTTGATTTATTTAAATTACTTATAATCACATTACAGTTTTAAACATAATTTACCAGTGCATTGTTTAAAATTTATTATAAATTATTATTTACTATTTATTCCAAATTATATGATTTCTTACAGAAAAGTGTTATCTTTGAAAAGTGCTTCCAGTCAAAATAATGGTGGCAACTTGGGTCTCACAAAATTTCATCTTTATTTTATTTAACATCTGTCTTATTCTTTTAATAAGGCTGGCGTCCAAATGGAACAAAAATTGTCGTAATTGCTAATCCTATTCCGACTCCCAGGGATTCTTTGTTACGTATTGAATTTCATACCTTTTATTTTTGCACATAATTGTACATTTCAATTATGTTTGGTTACCTTTTTTGTGTTATTCAGAAATTTTTTCTGGTCTACATTTCAAATTATTGTATTTTTAAATTCATTAAATTCCCTGAATCTGTTCCTGTATTATTCTTTTCAGGAAATATAATGCGGTTTAGCTCTAGAAAATACATTTTACATTGAAAGATGTAATTTTGAATGGATTTCATGCAATTTTACATTTTAAATTTTAAAAAGAGGGCGTTGGGAGTTTCATTTGCACATTACATGTGTCCTTGGATTTTCTCGCGCTGACATGCTGGGGTGTTGCCATGTTGGGCGGAATGAAGAAAGTGATGACTTCGCGAATTTTATTTATCCATGAATAGCATGTCTTGGATTCAATTTAGTTCTTTATAGAACTTTTGGAAAGCCCATCTTAGTTGTTTAGATTTTCAATCAATAATATCGAATCTGGTACGTAATATTTTTTTGGTATTTATCTTTTTAGTAGTTTGCTCTTTTTTTGGGTGGGTTTTTTCTTTTCTTTCACTTTTATCCTTCTTTTGGCTTAAAAGCTTTTGATTTTTTTGTTCTTGAGTAAGGCGCTGAAGGACTCATCAGATGGTGGGATGCTGTAGCTGATCTATTAATTTCCTACCATCGGAAACTGGAGGCCTCAATCCCTGCATGTCTAACAGCTAAGTGCATTTTATTATATTTAGATCGGCTACCGTTTAATTGAGTCACAAAGAACAACTGATTAAAATTTAACGTTGCATTTAGTGGATTCAGTACGATAAAACCATTTAGTGTATTTAGATAAGCTTGGTCAACTTATAAAAAATATATTTTCTAATTCCTAGATCAATTAGGAATTTGAATAATGATTGGTATGGAAAAAAATTTCATTGCATCTTTTGCAGAGCTAGCCGCAAGCACTGTTCTCAATTAGTAACAACAAAAAAGAGTATTAATAAGATATCGTCAAAAAATTCACTAATACTTCGATTCCCGTTTTGCTTAGTTTATCTTTTTTATTAAGAACGTTACAGTGTATATAGGAATGGTGTATACAAGAGGGCAATAGATAATACAAAAACGTTTTTAGTATTGATTGTAAGTTATCATTCTACATAGTAATCAAGATAGTGATGATAAATTGTTTCCCACACACATACACATAACGTTTATTGCTGTCAAACTGACGTTGCAAAAATTCTAACGTTACAGCAAAGAATTTATTTGGTTAAATGTTACGGTATTGACGATGTATTATATCAGTGCAGAATTAATTAATTTCATCAAAATTATCCAGATGTAGCTGTAACAAAAATGGATCTTAAAAGATTAATTGCAAAATTTAACAAAACAGGATCGGTGGTCGACAAAAAAGAAAATAAAAGAGATGTACAATGAGGATGATGTGTTATGACATTGCAGTCCGTTCAAGGCAATCCACTTTTAACATTTTGACGGAGGACAGAGGAGCTTAATATGAGCCACACATTACAAACAATTTTTAGAAGAAATAGAATTTTGCCGTTTAAGCCGAAATTCAGGCATTCTCTTGAAAATCAAGATCATGCTTTGACACTGGACTTCTGCTTATGAATGGGGAGAACCTTATGGAAAACAGAATATTTATTAAAAGTATTTTGTTTTCCGATGAATATACCTTATCTACAAACGATGTTGTGTCTTCATAAAATTGCAGATTTTGGGCACTACACAATCCCAATTTTAAAATCAACACGAGAAATCAGCGTTATGATGAAAAAGTTAATGTTTGGTGTGGGATGTTAGTTGTTGAAATTATTGGATCCTACTTTTTTGAACAAAAATTTGAATCAACATAGTTATTTAAGAATGCTGCAAAGTTTTATGCTTCTATCATTACAAGACGTGAACTTAGAGAGCATTTATCATCAACAAGTTGAATGTCCAGCTCACAGCACCTTATTGGTTTGCACATGGTTAGATCAAGAATTTCCTGAGAAATGGATTGGACGTTTTGGTCCATTGATTTCTTCCTCTGGGGATATCTTAAACAAAAGATATACCAAGGAACTTTAGGAAACAATGTAGAAATATTAAAACAACGAATAACTGCAGCGGTTAGAGAAATTAACTTGGAAACTTTAGGGAAGGTCTATATGGAATTCAGAAACAGAGCGGAAAATTGTGCAGAAAATAGAGGAAATTATGTAGAATGAAGGTTTATAATAAATAAAACAGTTTTTTATTTTCTAGTTTGTTATTTTACAGGTTACTATAAATAAATTTTAGATTTTCGAGTCATTAATTTTACTTTTCAAAGCAAGCAAAGAATATTATGAAGAATAAATTTTATTCATAAATCAATATTAAAATAGTTTTCCCTCTTGTATACACCATCGTTTTACACACTGTATATATAAACGCAGTTACAAATACAATTTCAACAAATGACACTGATGTCGTAATTTAATAGCAGAAACGTCTAATGAAAACCCTTGATCAGAATTTAAAATTAATTACTTGAAGAAAAAGGTTGATCAGAATCTTTAGAAGTTAACTAAAGTTGGTTTGATAAAGATTTCTTCTAATAATTGATTTGAAAGTGTGTTCAAGGAGTTAGCATAAGAATTTAATTTATTATGCTTTTTTCAGTATCATTCTCTTAACCTACATTTTAACTTGCTTACAATAAATTACATTTAATTATTTTGTACTGCATTGTGTAAAGAACTTATATTCCTCTGGAGGGTACCTAACGGTATCTACTCTGGTTAGCTATCACTAATTGTACTTGTGACCTATTTTTATATTTTTACTCCCCCTTATTTTCCTGAAACCCTTCCGTGAATTTTCATTGAATTCTTAAATATTTATTTTTCTAATATACCTTAAGTTGGTATTTAAAGTGAGGATATAATGCGCACTTCAAACACAAATGAAAATTTACGAATTAATTTTAGGTAATGGATGTTTTATAAACGAACAATTTTAATTAAGTATAAAATCCCATACAACCTCATTTATTATTTTAAAGCGTAATCTAAGTGCAAAATTGGAAATCCCTTCCGGACTTTCTCGTATATATACACCTATAGAAAGCAATCTACTATTAATAGAATGAAATTGAAACTCATTTCCTGCCACATTGTAAAATAAAGGAAACTTAAGTACAAAGTATTAGAACCTAACTTCTTTTAATTAACTACTGAAATGAGTTTAAATTGTTAAGTCAGGTCTATGGAGATTTATAAATTTATACCGTTCCCTAATGAATTTTTGTTCACTTACAAAGATAATCGTGCTACCTAACCTTTTAATTTAGAAATTAAAGCTATTTGTGTAAATTATTTAAGATGTGACAATTATTTAATATGTTGCAATTATTTCATAATTTTTAGAAAATCAATGTTCAAGATGGTTTAGTCTTAGTTTGATCCTATTCTGTTTTCAATATCCAGCATGTAGAATGATTATTTCAGTTTTTCTAGTATATGACATATTCATCAAGTAGTTCCTATTAAATTATTACAAACAATGTGAATTTATTGTCAAACAAAATTATTTTAGACTCTGCATAGTCAGATATTTGTTATGCCGGTCTCTAGTTCTATGTAAAGCTGCATTCTTCTCAAACTTTGGCAAAATTGAGTTATAGAAATTCTAACAAGCACTTAGATAAATCTGGACCGATGATGTGATGAAAACTAACTTTTTAAACGCAGGTATGGTGAAAGGTGTCAGAAAATTATATAATTCCACGAGCAGGCAGCTTGCTTCAGTTTTATGTATTTAAAGAAACGTATTTCATAGTCTGTTTTATGCACAATGTATCATGGTAAATTGTGATTACTTAACATACATTAAATACAAATTATATGTACCTTGAATACCCTGCTTGCTATGCAAATGGATAAATTAGTAAACGTAAAACTCGCTATTTGATAGGGTGGGGAACCAAGTTCTAGTTTTATCTAAAACTAGATAACCTATGCATAAAGAATGCATTGAAATGGTTAAAACATTTTTTAAATGTTTTTAACGTGTTTGAAGCAATAAATAGTTATCCGTTAAGGCAAGATTAGAAAACGTACCCGATATAGAGACTAGGTGCGTGACATCACTAGTTCGCCTCTTTATAAATAGAAGCAGCGCAAATATATCTTTATGCGCTTACTCAACGCGAGGTTTTAAATCCAGCTACTTGTGAACAGCAGCAGACTGAAAAGAAAGTAATGTATTTAATATTCCTTCAAAAACGTGGTGTTTTGTGCCACATTGTACAAATACAGAGGCATTAAAATACCACTTCAAATATTTGTGACCGCAACGAAGCCCAAAGCGTAAAAAAATGTAGTTTTAGTTTGCAGAAAATTAACCCTTTAATGTTGCAGGGATCATTTTAATGTAATGCCAATTGATTGCTTTAAATTGAAATAAATTTAATAATATTATACTTTTATCGCCAAAGGAAGGCGTGGTAAGTTACTACGAGTATACTCTGTGTAAAACATATTCACATGACAATCTGATAAAAAAATCACTACAAAAGACTTTATTTTTATTTGTACGCAATCGAATATCCATAGATTTTTCTTTTCCCGAGCTATTAAATATTACATATTTTAATGGAAAAGCTCTACTACCAATTACATGGAATAAAGAAACAGTGCATCTTCCTCATTTGTATATAATATCCTTTTTGCTTGTAAGAAGGTTTTCCTTAAATTAAGGTTCAGCATTAAAGTATCTTTATAAGGATAGAAATTAATAAAACAATAAACGGTTTAGGATAAAATAAATAAATGAGCAAGAAAATGCAGATTACGTTGTTTAATTTAGTTATTTATGCTTGTGTCGTCTCAAAGATATAACGTTTTCTTTAAGTTTTGTATTACAAAATATAGAAATTTAAAACAAACCATTCACATTTAATTATTTCAGTAAATATTTTTGCATTTCAATATTGCTCTAACATTTTTGATCATTGTTTCAAGTTATTTCTCTAAGGTTACGGAAGGTTGGCATTGTGTTTTCGATTTTACTTCAGATTATTGAAATATATTTTAACCCTTAACTGGTAACGTGCGGCCAATATGACCGCCCGATTGTTTAAATAAGGCGATACCTTGTGAAAGTTTTATTTACAGGACTATTCTGCTTTACATCTTCCAATTACGTCAAGGGCAGTTCATTGTTAGCGTCTGACGAGTTAAGTTGCGTTCTTTTACTTTTAAAATTACGATAAAGTTTTAAAGCGGTCTCTATGGCCGCACGTATCTATTAGTATAATTATTTTTGTACGCTGTGAATTAAAATAATTTGTATTTAGAAAATGGACAACATTCCTGGACCATCAAAAAGTGCTCAGTACGGTAGTCCAACTTTTGATGAAGATATTTTACAATGGATAAATGATGTTGGAAGTGATTTTAGTGATAAAGATGACTACAAGAGTGATGACTGGGAAGAAAGCGAACACGATACATGCTACGTAGGAACGCTAAAACGGAATAAGGGGAAAATAGCTCAAACATTCTTACCAAAGAAGAATAAAGTCGTAGGATCAAAGAACAACCATTTTATCGTGTGTGCCACGGAAAAATCTTTGCGTTCTATTAATTTCATCCATGCATAATTCACTGTCTATTGATACAGAAACTGGAAAGCCCGAAATAACTACCTTCTATAATATGACTATGGGAGCGGTAGACGCTTTCGATGAGAAATGCTCAAAGCATAGCACTGGTCGGAGAAATAGGAGGTGGCAAATGGCTATTTTCTTCAAGAAGCTGAATATTAGTGCTGTATATGCACATATACTACATCAAACATTTAAGGATAATCTAGAAATAGAAAAAAACAGATTTTATAAAAGGGTTGGCAAAATCTTTTGTTAAATCACACATGGAGAGACGATTAGAAAATGCAAGAATAAGTCGTGAAATAAAAATGTGCATTCGGCGTGCTTTGGGAAATGCTGACGAACCCCAACAAATTACTGAGGCTCTTGAAAAATTAGAAAAACGCAAAACATGTTTTTTGCGCCCTCCTAAAATAAACTGAAAAACATTTCATCTTTGCATAAACTGTCATAAAGCAATATGTAACAAATGTGCCAAAAAACTGCATGAACTGTGTAGATAAAATTTAGAAGTTGATGAACAGTAATTTTCGGTTTCGAATTAGTTTTAAACTTGTTTGTTGCTATCAAATATTTAGAATAGTTTGCTAGCTTCTAGGAAATAAAGGAGATTGATTAGTTTTTCTCCACTATTTGTATTTTTCTATTTGTTTTTGTTTACAGTGCTAAGATTGTAACTTCTATTATTTTTATTTTTCATTCATTTTATAATAAATATTGTTAATAAACATTTGTGTGTTGTTGTTTTATTATGTATGCTTACACATATGCTATGTATTATGCTTCAAATCAGCAAAAAGGGCATCTGTTTACGTAACAATTATTTTACGTTGCCGCTTAAGGGTTAACATTCAATTTATCTTCTATTTTAAATTTAACAGAACACATTAGCTAATTAGTAATCCTTGTTTAATTACTAATTCTTCATATTTATTGATTAATCCAGGTAAATTCGTTTAAATTATTATTCCGAAATTTGAATCTCGTATCGGTTCTGGAAAACCGAATCTGCTTTCGGACTTATGGGCAATGATACTTCATTTTGGTCTTCTTAACTAAACTTCACAATCAAATGCACCTATAAAATTAGCATCCCTTATATTTCATTATTTTTAGTTTAAATTCTCCAAAATTTTTAGTAAGTGCTTGATTTGCAGTAAATCAAGAATTTTTATTAATTAAATTTCAATGTATTTTGTTGTCAAGTTAACCTGACTTTCACTAACTTTTATTAAGGTTTTAGGGGAGCCAGATGGGGTGAATGGAGCTGTTGATCTGAGAATTCCATTTTGAATCGCCTACAATTTACTAGTCAATTATTAAATTTGTCTATCGATTAAAATTGTAAATCAGTTAAAGAAAACATCTTTATAGGAATAATTTGGGGTTAGTCACGTTGAATTAATATATAGTTTGTGCTCTCTACGACCTTCAAATTCGAGTTTAGATTTAGCATATATGAAACTTGTTTGCTCAATGTTTAGGATAGCATAAAATATGCAAGGATTTTGTTGATTCAGCCAATTCCTAATTAATTAATTAATTAATCACTGAACGATTTACAATTCAATCTCAGTAAGTTGATTTGTCAGGTGATCACTCAAAATGGACGTCAGAGCTCCGCTTTTTTATACTGCCTTTAATTTTTAATTTCAAGTTAAAATTTTAAGGTTGGGTTTTCAAAATTAAGGGCTTTTAAACATTTAGGATAAAATCAAGGAATTAGCTTCTAAATTAAATAATTTACATTCATTAAATTTTGTTATTGGGTTTTCAATTAAGTATATTATAAATTTTACATTTGAATTATTATTATTGTCTAAATTTTAATCAAGCAACAATTAAGAATTAACCTAGTTATCAGTAATTAATTGTTGTGCTAACTTGTTTGAACATTATTTTAAATATTAGAACGATTAAATTGGTGTTTGCCAGAAGCCAGCTTCAGTAATTACATTACAATCAAGACAGCATTCCGTCATGCTGGGATTGGACCAAGTTGACACAACAAACGTATCAGTATCGTAAATATGCTTAATAATTGCTTGAATATTTACTACATTATTATTGTTATTTAAAAAAGATTATTTATAAAACTACATACAAGCAATATTAAACGTAACTTTAGAATTTTGATCGATTCTGTGATTTAATACATTATGCTGTTATTTTTATATGAGTTATAATTTCTGTTTCTTGTGCAAGGCAATTACAATTGCGAAGTAAGTCTTTTCTAACAAATTCCATCCTTTTATTATTTTTAAGGTCTGGCAAATTACTTTTAATTTGTCTGACGCCCTTTAGAAAGGTCTTACTAAACAATTATTCCTAGAACCTGCATCCTGAGATACGAGCTAGCCTTAATAGGTAAAGTCAATCATTTCCTCACGTTTTGCTTATTACCTAGAGAGGGTTAGAAACTTTACAAACATCTCAATGTTGCTATTCAACTCCATTATGTGTTTAAAGTACGTAGCGAAGAAATTTAATTGTGCAGGTTTGCAGTTGGTTGTAATTCGCATTTACTGTTATAAAGTTAATTAGCATCGCTTTCGCATCTACCGACTTGAATGAATACCGCACACGTTCTTATAGGTATAGCATTTAGGTGCCAGTTAAAGGGCGATTCTGTGACGTCATGCCAATCAGTGGTCGTTCAAGCGGCTGAACTGATTACCGAATTTAATTTCGCAATTTCTTCGGCGTTGTCGTACAATATTAACAAATTTTTTTACATATCAATTTTTGAGGTATTTTTAAAATATTTGCTTAAAAAATAAACATACAATTTTTTTAAGCCTTCCTACTGCATTGTTCTAGCGATTATTAAGTTTGCAACCTTCCACGAATGCATCTTTCTAAAAATATAAGGTCTAATTTCTCAGTTATTTTAATCAGATAATTGCAGAGCAATAATGCAATGGCTTACCTGTTTTTGATATGAAATCTGAAAGGTAACTATTTTGTTTGCTCGTTTCTTCTTTTACTGCAATTATTTTTGTGTAGGTTTATATTATAAAAGTTATGGGCGTAGAAAATTGTCAAAGGGAAATATCTAAGGGTCGACATAATTAGTAATGTCAGAGATGAGTAAAAACCATTCTAGTACGACTATATTCTTTAAACAATTATTGGAAACATTTTGAAACGGTATATGAAATCGATACGAAATAATTTTTTTAAATCCGTATTAACAAGACGGATACGTAGAGAATAAGAAATATGAGAAATCTTAGTAATAAAAGCCACATTTCGATTGAGCATTTAAAGTAACAAAAATAGGCCGGTTGGGATAAGCTTAACTGAAAGGGGGTGAGGGGAATTTCGTGCAATTGGGGAGTCGTCACTTTACTTATCTATCAATCTAGGATTCAAAAGATAGCAAAAAATTAGTCGACAAACTACAGACAATTTATATCCCTAGAACGATGTGTAGGCGTCTTTAGTGTATAGATCGAGGGTGCCACACCGTTTACAAAAATTAGAAAGCAATTACTATGGTTTAGGTGACCGTTGTTTCAATTGAAACTTGAACGCTACCGATTTAATTACAGTATACAGTATAATCACCACGTTAAAACCAATAACATAAATACCTTTACAAGAAATATTGTCATATTACCACTGTCTGAATCAACATCTAAAATATATAAAAATAATGTATACCTTTCTTATCTGCAGAAAAGGGCATTTAAAGCAAATTTGGGGCCAAAATACGTTTTTCTTTATTATTTTGGAATCCAGTGTAGATAGAGAAAACATTGTAATTAATACTGCCCTTAATTTTTAAAGATATTTCGATTGATGTATGTATATATCAACCAACAACGAACCTTCACGTGGCTAAATCTAAAGTGCAAGACAAAACAGATTACACTTTGATATAAAAGTGGGAAATTTGGCATACAAAATTTAAGGGTGTTCACGAAACGTGCTTATTCCTGTAGTTCTTTTGAGATATCCATTGACGAAGAATTGGGTTGTTTTAAAACGTAGATCAAACCGCAGACAAGTGTATTTATTTATATATTTATATATAAATTTTCAAATGTAAAGGCAACCTGTAGTGTGTCTAGTTTAAAATAACCTTGTAAACGCTAAGAGATACGGGGTTGACTATATAGGAAAAAGTACGACTTTTTATTCTACGAATAATCCTTGTCTGCATCTTCAGAACTCAGTATCGTGTTTAGGATACACGGTGGAAACGAAAATAGTACGTTTTCAAAAAAGTTCAACTATTTATTTTCAACAACAAGTAATAATAGTTTTAAAAATATTCTTTAGACAGTTCTGCGTGTTCTAGATTTTGGGTACCTGTGTCCAGCTTTGGTTTCTGTTACGAAAGCCATGTCGAATTTATGCATTTCTATAACCCTCTTGAAAATGCTTTTAAACAATTTATAATACAAGAAAAACTATGAAGAAATGCAACATTAGGTTTTGACCTTAATAGGTTTCACTAGTAACAAGGCTATGCACAAAGAGGGTCGATTAAATAATTTAAAATGACACGAAGTAATCAAATGCTATGCTATAAGGTTTACGTACCAACAAGCAAAATATAAATTAAAAATCTTTCCGAATTAAATTCAAGCAAATGTTCAAAAAAATTGCTATTCTGCGTTAGGCATCATCTATAGCGGTTCAAAACTACCTCACAAGGATGTCTTAGTATCAAAGAATACCGTTTACTTTATAACCAGCCGGAACGCTCCTTGCACACCAGCGGTTGTCAAAGATGCTAATTTCCCTGAATTAGCTAGTTTGCTCCGGCAACCAAGTGGAGGTAGGGGTTTCTATGTTTGCGATGAAATTAGGTTAAAATTCAGGAACGATTTGTAAGTGTCAAAAATCGGGAAAGGTTATAATTTTTGGGCACCACCTTAACTCAATATCTTAACGGTTAGATTTTTCAGAAATGAAACGGTAAGGAATCTTATTTCAAACCGAAATGGTATAATTTTATCACGGCATACTTACTGGTTGATTACTGATTTAATGTACGCCACTGGATTACTATTTAATAATAATAAATAATAAATAAATCTTTATTTCCCGTTATTACATGACAACTAAAAATTATTGTAAAAAATATAGTAAAGATAACTGAATAAATAAATAATTAATACTTAATATATTTGAATCAGGGAAAAATGATAGACAGTCAGATAGACAGAGTGCTATTGCACTGAGTCTCCTGTTCTTCC